>JAAGKR010002771.1:54979-86567 GCA_011419295.1 Clarias macrocephalus
ATATATATTCATATGAATTAGAAATTTCTCATGTGTCATAAAGCTTATTATAAGAATTGCTATTTATTTTTCTAACCAAAGTCTGTGATTTATGCAACATGCCGACGTGCTTTATAAACGCCATGTGTGAATATGGAAGGCCATCGGGGTGAAACCTGTGGTCACGTCAACACTGGCGCCATCATACACTGTAACTGCAGTAAGAACCTGTACCTGTTCCCATGATATCACTGTGCTACATCACACCTCGTATCATTATTCAAAAGAAAAGTTGTTGTTTAATGAAAAGAAATCATTAAGTTTATGGTTGCAGACATTCATGTTCAGCCAAAAAAAAAAAAAAAAATCACAAACTACGATTCTCTCCACTGATTCCAAATGCAATTTAAAACAGTTCATACATTTATCTTTAGTTTTTATATATATATATATATATATATTTGTTTTCTCAATTGAATGTATTTTATTCTAATATATTGATATATGCTGCATCTGTATCCTCTGCTGTATGAGAGGTGTTGAAATAAAATTAAGCGAGCATTAATATATTAATGGTTATAATTTATAAATATTCCCTCAGATTTTTTTTTACTCATTTCCATAATTACTTTTCTGATTCTGTAAAGCTGCTTTGCGACAATGACATTGTTAAAAGTTCTGTATAAATAAAATTGAATTGAGTTTAATTATTAAAGTACTGATACAAAAAAAGATGTAACGCTAATTTTGCATGTATAAGTAGGTTAAATTATATACTTTAACCATAGTACAATGACAATGTTGTGTAGTCTTTAGGGAGAAGATGAGACAGGCTATGGGTCGTCGGGAGATTCTTTCAGTTGACTGGACAACTATAGCTAAGGAAGACAGGTAGGAGGTTATTTGGTGTATCATCAGGAAAGGGAAAAGTGGACTTGGAGACTTGGTGGTGGAACAAGGAAGTACAGGAGTGTATACAGAGGAAGAGGTTAACTAAGAAGAAGTGGGACACTGAGAGGACTGAAGGTTGTAGACAGGAGTACAGGAAGATGCAGCGTAAGGTGAAGGTAGAGGTGGCAAAGGCCAAACAAAGATAATATGAGGACTTGTATGCTAGGTTGGATAGTAAGGAGGGAGAGGTGGATCTGTTGGCAAAACAGAGAGATAGAGATGAGAAGCATGTTAAAGATATCTTTTTTATTAAAGATAAAGATGGAAATGTACTGACAGATGCCAGGAGGGTGATGGGAAGATGGAAGGAGTACTTTAGAGAGTTGACGAATGAGGAAAATGAAAGAGAACAAAGAGGAGAAGAGGTGAGTGTTGTGGAGCAGGAAGTAGCAAAAATCAGTAAGAGTGAGGTGAGGAGGGCATTGAAGAGAATGAAGGCTGTTGGTCCTGATGACATACCTGTGGAGGCATGGAAGTGCTTAGCAGAGGTTGCAGTAGAGTTTCTAACTAGTTTGTTTAACAAGATTTTGGAGAGTGAGAGGATCCCAGAGGAATGGAGGAGAAGTGTATTGGAAGAACAAGGGAGATGTGCAGAGCTGTGGCATTTACAGAGGCATAAAGCTGATGAGCCATACAATGAAGCTTTGGGAAAGAGTAGTGGAAGCTAGGTTAAAAGCAGAGGTGAGCATTTGTGAACAGCAATATGGTTTCATGCCTAGAACGAGTACAACAGATGCAGTATTTGCTTTGAGGATGCTGATGGAGAAGTACAGAGAAGGTAATATAGAGTTGCATTGTATCTTTGTGGATTTAGAGAAAGCATACGACAGGGTGCTGAGAGAGGAGCTGTGGTGTTGTATGAGGAAGTCTGGAGTGGCAGAGAAGTATGTTAGAGTGGTGCAGGATATGTACAGTATGAGAGCTTTAAGACAGTGGTGAGATGTGCTGTAGGTATGACAGAAGAGTTCAAGGTGGAGGTGGGTCTGCATCAGGGATCGCCTCTAAGCCCCTTTTTGTTTGCTCTGGTGATGGACACGATGACAGATGAGGTTAAACAGGAGTCTCCATGGACTATAATGTTTGCAGATGACATTGTGCTTTGTAGCGAGAGCAGGGAACAGGTGGAGGAAAATTTGGAGAGGTGGAGGTATGTTCTGGAAAGCAGAGGAATGAAGGTTAGCCGTAGCAAGACAGAATACATGTGTGTGAATGAAAGGAACCTAAGTGGAACGGTGAGGCTACAGGGAGCAGAGGTAAAGAAGGTGCAGGACTTCAAGTACTTAGGATCAATGGTCCAGAGTAATGGGGAGTGTGGAAAGGAGGTGAAGAGGCGTGTACAGGCAGGTTGTAATGTGTGGAGAAAAGTGTCAGGTGTGCTGTGCGATAAAAGATTATCAGCGAGAATAAAAGGAAAGGTGTACAAGACAGCTGGTGAGACCAGCGATGCTCTACGGCTTAGAGACAGTGGCAATGGAGAAAAGACACGAGGCACAGCTGGAGGTAGCGGAGATGAAGATGTTGAGCATCTCTTTGGGCATGACAAGGATGGATAGGATTGAGAATAAGTTCATCAGAGGGACAACACATGTTAGATGTTTTGGAGATAAAGTCAGAGAGGTCAGATTGAGGTGGTTTGGACATGTTCAGAGGAGAGATGGTGAATATATCGGTAGAAGGATGATGAGGTTCGAACTGCCAAGCAGGAGGTCTAAAGGAAGACCAAAGAGGAGATTTATGGATGTAGCTAGAGTGGATATGAAGTTAGTTGGCATGAGAGAAGAGGATACAAAGGATCGGGTTAGATGGAGGAAGATGATTCGTTGTGGCGATCCCCTAAAAGGGTACAGCCGAAAGACAAAGGAGAAGAATCATAGTACAATGACAAATTTAATGCAAAATACAATTATAGGTTGACATTAGAATTCAGTTAAAGTGTGACAAATTAAAGCTCAGTTACAGATTTTATTCACAGAGCAGAATGTTATAGATTTTATTAGCATAGCAGAACTTTTATTGGAATAATTTATTAAATAGGAGTATATAGTTAAGATATAAATAAAAAAATCTAACATAAAAAAAGTTAATTGCAGATTTTCTTAGTGGTTAAAGATAGAGCTGATCTAATCTGATAGATAGATAGATAGATAGATATTACATTTTTAAATAAAATATATTCAGGGTCAGTCTTTGCCTTTAAAAAAAATTAATCTCTTTAAAAATTTTATAATACGATGGTAGATGACTTTACAGTAGAATTGTTCAGAGACCTTTTTGTCGTCAAGGCTCGTCTCTCATCTTTTTGCAAAATGATCAGAAACATCATTACCATCATTTGCTCATCCAAACTATGATAGACTTATGCCATCATTCTCATTTTCATATTCGACATTCTGTAGTATTTTATTATGTGTGTACTTCTGAGGTCTAAATGCACAGATAATGTAGATGTAGAAAAGTCCACCAAGACAAATAATACTCGCTGCAACCACTAGGAGAATCCCCCAGCATGGAAAAGTGGACTGCTTTACTGCTTCACATTCTGAAGACTCTAAAAAAAATGAATAAAAATTTTAAATTATTTTAAAATCTTTATACAATTACTTATAATATTATTTATAGTCAAACAATTGTCCATCAACATTATCCGTAATGGTGTTCTTAACGCTCATATAAATGTATGAGGCGCCGTATAGGGCTTAAATCAAAGTTCACTCATGCACACACATGAAACACTTGCATATACATATATGAAATAGTCACACATCTATATACAGTATATCACAAAAGTAAGTACACCCCTCACATCTCTGCAAATATTTAGTTCTATCTTTTCATAGGACAACACTGCATAAATGACTCTTTGACACAATGAACAGTAGTCAGTATAAAGTTTGTATAGCAGTGTAAATTTATTGTCCCCTCAAAATAACTAAAAATACAGCCAATAATAGCTGAACCCCTGGCAACAAAAGTGAGTACACGCCTAAGTGAAAATGTACAAACTGAGCTCAATTAGTCATTTTCCTTCCACTTTGTCATGTGACTCATTAGTGTTACACTGTCTCAGGTGTCACCAGATAGCAGGTGAGTTAAATTTGGTATAAAAGCTCTTCCACTCTCTCAACCTGGCCACTGAAAGTTCAACATGGCACCTCATGGCAAACATCTCTCAGAAGACCTGAAAAAACGAGTTGTTGCTTTACATAAAGATGGCCGAGGCTATAAGAAGATACAGTCAACACTCTGCAACTGTGCTGCAGCACCGTGGCCAAGACCATCCAGCGCTTTAAGAAGACACGTTCTTCTCAGAAAATGCCTCGCCAAAGAAGCTGAGTGCACGTTCTCAGCGTCAGATCCAAAGATTGGCTTTGGAACACAGACGGATGAGTTTTAGCGTCCAGCATTGCTGCAGAGATTGAAGGGATGGGAGGTCAGTCTGTCAGTGCTCAGACTGTACACCGCACACTGCATCAACTTGCTCTGCATGGTTGTTGTCCTAGAAGGAAGCCTCTTCTAAAGATGATGCACAAGAAAGCTCGCAAACAATTTTCTGCAGACATGCAGAAACTAAGGACCAGGATTACTGGAACCATGTCCTGTGGTCTGATGAGACCAAGATAAACCTGTTTGGTTCAGATGGTGTCACACGTGTGTGGCAGCAACCAGGTGAGAAGTACAAAGACAAGTGTGTCTCACCTACCGTCAAACATGGTGGTGGGAGTGTCATGATCTGGGGCTGCACGAGTGCTGCTGGCATTAGGGAGCTACAAGTCATTGAGGGAAACATGAATTCTAACTGTGACATACTGAAGCAGAGCATGATCCCCCCCTCCCTCCGGAAACTGGCCCGCAGAGCAGCGTTCCAGCATGATAATGACCCCAAACACACCTCCAAGATGACCACTGGCTTGCTAAAGAGGCTGAGGGTGAAGGTGATGGACTGGCCAAGCATGTCTCCAGACCTAAACCCCATAGAACACCTCTGGGGCCTCCTGAAAAGGAAGGTGGAGGAGCACAAGGTGTCAAATGTCCATGATTCTCAGTGTAACCGGAAGTCATTTCAGTGTAGACGGACTGGACGCTTCATTCTCCCTGATTGGTAGTAGCGGTTTGTAAACAGCCTGCTGTTGAACAGTTTAGAAGACGGAGTAGGACAGTATAATGATCATCACTGCTCAATCACAAGGCATATTCACAACTGTCTACATGAGGTCTGAATATTGCAGCGACAGAAAACGGGGGGTGATTATTTGCAAAAATAAAAACTAAAGCACGGAATCTGTGGCTAATATGTCGAATCCTACAACAGAAGCAGTTAATGAAGTTAGAAGCACGCATTTCATATGTAGTTGTTTGAGCAGTTAGTAGTATATATAGATGTACGACTGTTTCATATATGTGTAAGCAAGTGTTTCATGCGTGTGTGCATGAGTGAAGTTTGATTTAAGCCCTATACAGCGCCACATATGAATAGTATAAAACTAAAAGGTATGTTAAAGTAAAGTATGTAAGACATTAGCTAACCACTAACTGAAAGAATGGCACTGAGGAGTAAAACACATTCCTTGAACACCTCCACATCTTCACTGCACTGAATAAAAAACTCGCCTCTGATGCTGAGAGTGACGGCTTCTGGTTCACCCTGTTCCTCATGTCTGTGTCTGCAGAGATAGATTCCTCCATCAGATTGCTGGACCTTAGAGATGGTCAGGGACAGGTCCCCACTTTTATACTGGCTCGCTGTAATGAAGCCGCGACCTTCGAAACCTGGTCCGTAGCTCATCCTCCCCTGCTGAAGCTTCACTGCAGGTTTGTCATCTTTTTCCCACTGAATATAGATGTCTGTGTCAGTGATCAGCTTGTCTGTGTTAGCGTAGCAGGGGACAGTCACACTCTCTCCGACACACACTCTTTTCTGATTTGGGACTTAGAGACAAAATAGAGAACAGTCTGTAAATATTTAAATCAGCTTAACAGGAATAAGTTGTAGCATAATGTAATGGTCATTTTTGAGGAACAAAATGGTTTAAATCTCTTACAAACTTACAAACAACTTCCAGATGAAACTTGCATATCTCCAAGCCGTCGCAGTAGCAGATGTACCAGCCCTTGTCGTTGTACATAACAGGGTCCAGATGAAGAGATGGTCCTCCCTGGACGAGCTTTGTTCGGTTCTTGAACCAATGACCTTCATCACATGTGGCCCCCTTACATTCACTCACAAGTATGTGTTTCTGCTTCGCCAACATCCATTTTACACAACCTGAACATGTTTGGTTGCAGGTGAGCAGGGCCGGATCGTTTACTGTCACTAGGACATGGTCGTTAGATAACCGAGACACTGGAAGAAACACTAGACACACAGACAGACCCTTCATTACTTCCTACACTGGCGGAGCTGGGCATTAAGATTTTATTGCATTTTTACAAACTACTCAGACTCTTGGACTTACTTGTGATAACAATCATGGTGACCAGGTGGGTGTCTATCTGGATGTACATGATAGCTGAAATGAAAAAGGGATGAAATAAGTATTATATTGAAAGGCAGCAAAGCAATAGCTTTTAACCAGATTAGTCATCAGGAAGTGACAAACAGTTGTTATTTATAAGTGGCCAGTCTTAGGATCATATATCATATATATTGTACATGGAAAACATATATACTGTGTGTGTGTTGGGGGGGGGGGGGGGGGATTGTGGTATGCCAGTTTTCTCAGTTATTGCAAATGGTCATATCCAATAACATATTGCCAGGCTGTTGCTATGTAGTTGCTATGATATCCAAGATTATTCCAGACAGACAACCTTAATATTTCATGTGGGTGCTGGCATAGTTGGCAATTCCCCTAATAATACCCAACTTTGGGCTTCTTTTTCTTTGAAGTCACATAAAAATATTACAAGTTGGGGCATGTTTTTAAAAATATGGTTGCTTGACAAGAGAAAAATCTGACAAGCAACTTCATTTTCTTTACTTGTTTGACAAAGTGTACACAGCCTCGCACTAATCAGCACTGTAACACCCTCCCACCCACCCCATGTGGACCTGCACAGAGACCACACAGATTCTGTTCATCAGAGCTGTTATAGGACTGCAGCCCCGCCCTCGTTCCCTTCTCCCACCACCAGGAGTCATTCAGGGACGGTCTCCTAATTTTTTTTTTTTTTAATGCCACCTACAATAAATTGTCAAAGCAAAACAAATATAAAACCATATTTAGGAATACAGGAAAAAAGTTTTTCTGTATGTTTTTATGTAGGCTACTAATACATTGTTGCAGGTGGCAAAAACAAGCATAAGATGCTCATATACTAATATTAGCTTGCATGGTTCTGATATATTATTTCCACTCCACTTCGTAGGACTAATCCTACATCCTGGAGACGGTTCCACTTTACCATGAAGAAGGTCCTGGCCTCCAGGAACAGGGACAGCTGCTCCCTGCGAACTTGTGACTGATCACAAACTGGACTCCATATGAACTTAAACACATCATCTGAACTTCCAGCCTCCTAACACACAGTATGAGTGCAGATCAATCCCTGCTCTCCGTTATCACCCAGATGAGGATGGGGTCCCTGTCGAGTCCGGTTCCTCTCAAAGTTTCCTCCTATTACAATCTCAGGGAGTTTTTCCCTCAGCACCGTCGCCCTTGGCTTGTTCATCAGAGACGATCTGATCATTCTGATTCACACACATTTTGTACAAATTTCCAGAATTTTCTTTTGAATATTATAAAAGTGATCAGCTGCGGTTTATATCATTGTGATACGGATTCTGCCTGTTTTTTTCCTAGGTCCCTCCACTAGAGGGCGCTCAACGAACCCTCCGAGGCTCCCGGATCCGGCTGTTTCACTCCGCTCTGAGTCTGGCGGATCCGCCGAGTCCCCCGGTTCAGATTAATCAGTACCGCTATTCTGCTTCTCTCACATTTCTAACCTGCAGGAAGTTTTTTTTTTTTTTTTTTTTTTAACAACTCAGTCAGCTATTTGTTCCTACAGTTACTAACTAACAACTACTGAGAACAATTGAATGGTGTAATTATCAGTTTGATTTTATTTATGTTGTTGTTGGCAACGAGATAACTTAGGACTCAACTAATCCGAGTAAATGAAAAGAGTGATTCGTGAGTTATAAAAAGGATCAGTTTATTTAAACCGCTCATCCACAGTCATGGGGGTTGGGCTGTTCGACACGACACGACATGACACGACATGACACAATACCGGAAACGCCGCTTTTGCATAGAGAACAGTGTTTTTTTTCCTCACCGAAAACGGCTTATTTGTTTATTTAAATTAAATTGTAGTTTGTTGTCTACGTCAGAATCAATAAATGATGCTTGGTTTGTGAATAATTGAGGTTTCTCACTTTCCCGCGCTTGGTCGTCTGAGGTAGTGTATTATTTACTAGCTCATGTACAGAAAGTTAGACTAGCTAGCGAGCTAATTACTGTAGATTTACCTGGTTAGTTTAACTACTGTAATGTTAGCGGCCTGATTTGTGTAAATATTACATTTGTCACTGTAAAGACAAATAATATCGTATCACTAGACGATTTATTTATTTGTTTTAGATGAATTTTAATCCCTTCGCCTGTTAGCATGAACCCCGGGATTAGCCTGGAGCTCCACCACTTAGCCGTGACTAGCTGAACTTTTCCCAACACATGTCGAAGTTTTAATTCAAAGTTGAATTCATTTAAGCCATGTTAGAAACGGTTCTCTGTTAGAATATCAAACACATTCCTGGTAAGATATAAGAACAAAACGTTAAAGGAGGAGAAGCCCTGCGTCTATATGACACCTCAAAAATGACACTGACTGCATAAACAACTACAGGAATCTTAATAATATAAGAAAGGTAATAAAATATCTTGATTTCAGTATCCGAATGATCCGGTCCACAGTGTCCGGTGAATTTACACACACAACAAATATTAAAGCATTAAGTTACCTGTTGGTTCTTATCTTCTGTTGATGCAACTTTTTGACGCAAACTACTGATAATAGAATAAACATTAGAGGAAGTGGTGCGAACGTGCCGAAGATTGTTAACACACCCTTAGGTCAAGCCTGGTTGCATCATTGTATCTAATTTTTTGTTTTCAACTTTTTTTTTTTTTTTTTTTTATAACTTTGCAATAGCCAAAAAATTAACATTATTAGAAACAAACTTTTAGGTTTTTAAGAATTTTAAGCAGAAAGTTTTAATTTAAATAATTTTAAGCTGTGTTTACACAGTTATTTCCTCAATCCGATTGAAATCATTTAAAATTAAAATAGTATGGAATCTGACCCGATAAGACGTTTAATCAGATTCTAAGTTTATTGTTTCAGATGATCTGTGATTCTGACTGCTTTGTCACCACTTTAGAGGGAAAGTGGCTTATGACTTCAGAGTCTAAACATTTTTTAAATCTTCCCTATAACATACGGTGCATCCGGAAAGTATTTACTGCACTTTGCCACATTTTATGTTACATCCTTATTCCAAAATGGATTAAATTCATTTTTTTCTTCAAAATTCTACAAACAATACTCTGTAATGACAACAAGAATTTTTTTAAAAAATTTTAACATGTATATATAAAATAATAATAATAATCATGTGTGAATAAATATTCATAGTCTTTGCCATGACACTTGAAATTGAGATCAGGTTGATCCTTTTTCCACTGATCAGATGTTTCTACAACTTGATTGGAGTCCACCTGAGGTAAATTCACTTGAATGGAAATGATTTGGAAAGACACACCTGTCTTTATAAGGTCTCACAGTTATCAATGCACAGTTAGCAAGAGCACAGACAAACCCGTTAAGTCCAAGGAATTGTCTCGGGCACAGGTCTGGGGAAAGTTTCTGAACTTGTATTTCCCCACATGTTGTGTTATGATAAGCTCCGCCCCTTAGACAGGTCCAAACCCAGGCAGTGCACCATAGCATAAGGCACTCTGACAGACTGTGTCTCAGACTCAGAAGTGTCTGAAAATAAAATAAAATAAAAAACACCCCACAGCTTTTCCACTGTTGATGACAAACCTACAAACAAAGGTTAACTTTACCCACATAAATCTGGGACAGAATCAACAATCACGGAAAATGATCCAGCATCACTAACCTCATCTGCGATGACTTGGACTACAGACTGAAAACATTTCTCTACCGAGTAACTAGCACTAATATTAATATTATACAATAATTTATAAGAATATTTATTGTGTATGTAATTATATAATATGAGAAAAAATATGAATGAAGTAATACACTTGAATGAAGTAATTCACTATGAACTATCAGAACTCTCAGTAAATATATGGCAAACACAATCCAATTACATTCACAAAAGTTAATAGCCATATCAGTCTAAAGTCTCTCAGGTGTCTGAGGTGGTAGAGACGCTGCTGGGCCTTCTTCACCACAGTGTGACAGTTGGTGTGACAGGACCGTGACAGGTACCTCATGAAGTGTCCAGTAAGTGTACAAATAGGATTTACAGTACTTTGTGTGTTTCAAGATAACAAAAACTAAGTAATCCGACTGACAGTGCTGCTAAAGAAAAGTTGTGATCAGAAACTGGCTCAGTCTTTAGCTGGGATGGGGGCTGTCATGGGGTTCTGATAAGAAAAAGAAAGAAAAAACTATTATAATCAACAGATGATCATCTGCAAACACATTAGAGGTTTAAATTCAAGAAAATCAAAACTTTTAACTTACTCAAAAGGAATATAAAAATCAGCACTACGGTCTAGTTTTCACTTTGTTAATATGTTTATATTTTAATAAATATTTAATTTAGTTGCTTTATAACTTTTGTATTTTTAATATAACTAATTTATTTTGTAATTATTATTTATTTTAATTCATAGAAATAAAAAAGAGTCTACATTAAAGCTAGTAAAAAAGTCTAAGAATAATACTTCTATAGGAATATTATAAGAATAATAAGATTGACTAAACGGAAGGGTACGAACCAGTGGAGTTTAGTTCTGATTATAAGAGGATTTGGCCATAAATTTTTTAAAGCTTAGCCCTGGATACTATTACTTTGGCATGAATAATAGCAAATCAAAGCAACATTAGATAGCAAAGCATCAGAGCGGAACTTTACTTTTATTCAGCGTCTGAGGGAGGGGCTGGGGGAGGAGTTTAGTGCTGCACGCAACACTGGGAACATGTGCCCGCAGGCATCCAGAAGAGCTCTGGTTGTAAAAAGAATAAGAAGAATCAGTGTAAAGTGACCTGCTAGTCAAAGTAGGGTTCTGTCGTTCCCTTCGCTGAAGCACATGCGCTAGATCTTTAACATTAAAGGGACAAAAACTGCAGTAATGTTGGATTTAACAATATAGGAATAAGAAAAAACATCTGTGTAGGCACAGAGAAGCAGATTGAGAGTTTAGCCATGCTCATATTAAAGTGGATAAACAGTGGCATCTTGGTAAAAGCAGGGAAAGTGCCCGCTCTCATTCTCTATATAAGACTTATCCAGTTCAGGCTCGTGGGAGGCATCAGATGGTTTAGTTACTAGATGGAACAAATAATTGGCAGGGTTTTTACTTTATGAAGCTGAGTGTCCACCTCTGGACACAAACACATAAAACTGGAATTCTCACATGAATTTTGACTTTAAAATATTTAAGAATGTCATTATACATTGAATTTCACTTTAGTCTAAATATTTTGGCCCCCAACGTCCCCAACCTCCTGATGCTGAACTTACTTTAAAAAAGGGTAAATTGTAAGTTTATTGTTTCAGATGATTCTGACTGCTTTGTCACCACTTTATAGGGAACATGGCTAGTCCATGATTCCAGAGTCTTTTGGGTCAGTAAAGTTTAACCAGAGATGCTCACAAAGTAAATTTTAGTTTTGAGCACCTTGGATCTCATGAGCCATGAAGTTTTACTCCTAGTAAAGTTATCTCTGCTAGTTATCTAGCTGAAGAATCGTTGTGTACTCTCAGGTGTGTGTGACGCTGAGAGACAAAGTTTGAGAGTGAGACATTCCTGTTGACTTTCCCTGCGGACCCCTAAACCCCAGAACAGTAGGTCTACCACCATGCTCATGCTAAAACCACGGCGCGAATCAAACCCCAGACATGGGCTGAGACATGCGTGTTGCCTTCATAGCGCTGTATAATATAGATAAGTCTAATAAAAGAAATGCTCCCAGAGTCGCTTTGGATATTGACCAGGACAATGCTGTCATCTTCCCTGTACGTTATAGACTGATCAGAGCAATATACTGCAATTTAAGGATAATATATGTCACTCTTTCATGTTCATCACTCTTTTATGTGCAGTTTATTTGGCACTGGTAGCAGAGATCGTGTGCCTGCTATCAGTTATCTTGTGTGTTGTTTCTACCTCGAGGTCCACATCATGCAGCTTTTTCGTATTCACACCAGTCTTGACTTCAGTCAGCACTGTGTATTTGAAGATGCATTTTGTAAAGACATCTGACATTACATGGATTCTGTCAAACACCTTTCATTTAGCACAGCAGGATTAGTGTATAATGTTGATTGACTCCCTGTATTTGCAGAATAATGAGACTCGCTACTATAAGATTATTTCTATTATGTTTTTACACAAAAATACATGAATTAATAGAGAATGCACTAACTTATACACATGGCTATATACTGTATCACTAGGCTGTTGCTAGGCAGTTGCTATAGTATCCCAGAATGTTGGTAGTCAGTTGGGACTTGGGACTGCTATGGTATCCAAGGTGGTTGCTAGGCGGTTGCTATGTTGTTCTAGGCAGGTGACCATGGTATTCCATGTGGTTGCTGCATGTGGTTAACTGGTTATGTTACTCCAGTTTGTTCTCAAGTTGGCTAGATTCTTGCTGTGGTATGCCAGATGCTTGTTGGACTGTTGCTGTGTGGTGGCTAGGATATCACATCTGAGTGCTAGGATGTTCCTAGGTAGTTGCTAAGGTATCCTAGTTGTTTGCTATGCAGTTACTAAATAATCTCTATGATATCCCAGGAGGTTGCTATGCAGTTGCTCTGTGGTTGCTATGGTATCACAGGTAGTTGCTATGTGGTTGCTAGGCAGTTGCTATGAAATCCCAGGTTGCTATACAGTTGCTACGGTAGCACAGGTGGGTACTCTGGTATCATAGGTGGTTGCTAGGCAGTCGCTATGTGGTTGCTACGTAGTTGCTATGGTAGCATAGATGGTTTCTATGCAGCCGCTATGTGGTTGCTAGGTTGTTGCTATAGTAGACCAGGTGGTCGCTAGGCAGTTGCTGTGGTATCCCTCATGGTTGCTATGCAGTTCCTTAGTTGCTATGGTATCCTAGGTTATTGCTAGGTAGTTGCTATGCATTTGTTATGTTGTTTGAAGCTAAACAAACACATTAAAGACAGTTTATAACTGCAAAGGCTATGACAAACCATCATTCTCTAGAACGACTTTGAAATATTTTAATTCAATCGCATAAACATGCAAAAAGCCTGGGTTCGATTTCCATTCAGTGCCCAAACCCCAGCCACTGTCCTAAGCCCAGATCAGATGGGAGGGCTGCGTCAGGAAGGGCATCCAGCGTAAAACCTGCGCCAAGCTTGTCTGTGCGGATCTTGCCGGGAGCAGCCGAAAGACCACCAACAACAAACTGCACAGATAACATATTAGTTCATTTATCTATTTTTGAAAAAAGCTATTGAATTTGGGCAAACACCAGGAGAATATCATAACTACAGTAGGTACACAGTACACACATTCAGCTGTGAATTACCCATCACAACCCCTGTACAGCTGATTTATATTAAGCCACACCATAAAACTCCTTAACAGGCAAAACATACAACAATATGGAAACTGCCTGGCATTCCCTAAATCCTCTGACATCGACCGTCATCATTTACAGCTGTGTTTGAGAATAAAAACAAAACGATGTTTCAGCATTAGGATTTTTTAAATCTTATTATTTCAAAACTGTTACACAGCAGCAGCTCACATGAGGTGTTGTTGAGAGCAGAAATCACAATACTGTACCTGGTCAGTGCAAAAATGAATTGTACAAAGAAAAAAAAGGACAATTTAAATACTTTACAGTAAAGATCATTCTAGTAACAATTATCTCGACAAATTGCTTCCAGGGGTTTTATAACAAAAACTTAACTTAAAACATATAGTCATAGCAACAAAACAAACAAACAAACAAAAAAAAAAATAGAAACTTCTTTGGCTAAACTGGAAAAGTTTTAGCATTATTGCACCCAGCACCAAAGTTATATGCGGAATATCTGGAATTTTGAAATAATAAGTATTTTTTAAAATATAATAATGCTTAATTTTCAAGTCTCACAGTTAAAACACTACACACTCAGTAACTCATGTTTTTCAGCACCACTGTGTGTACAACGTTCTGTACATCAATTAAGGCAGATAACAGAGTCATCCAGGTGTTACTGGGAGTCTGATCACTGATATATTCACTCTGTACCATGTTGTTTTGATCACAGCTGGATCCACTGTCCTGTATAAAAAGCACGAGTGTACAGTGAAGGCACAATAATTATTATATTCACATTAAAAATAGATGAGACAATCATTTCACCTATTGTGCATTAATATATAATATAAATACATTATTGTGCATTAATATATCATCCATATAAATATCTCACATTTAGGGAACAAATATTCACCACCAAACTCAGGCTGTCTTCATCTTTTTAAAAATCATTTTTCTTTTATTCAGTTAGCTCTATCCTTTACACATAGAGCAGCAATTCTGAGGATTGAACTACTGATTCAGTATCAGTAGTCCTAGAGCTGAAAACTAAACTGTGTTTAAAAATGCTGGGTGATTTTCATGATTAAATCAGTTCATTCAAACGATCAAAAATGTTTTAACATGCCATTGAAAATGTTTGGAAATTAATTTGGGCTGTACCAGTGAAGGGGTTGGGAAGAGGGAATGGTGTGTGTGCTGTTACTTTTTTAAGGAATCCAACTGGAAGTTTCCCAAAATGTAATTTTTTTCTGTTTTGTCTGGTACTGGGCAACTCAATCACCCTGAACTTTGCACGGGTTCAACTGAAATTTATATTGAAATGTTCGACCAGGTTTCCTGAAAACAGGATTTTCGCAGTTGAAATTCACACACACTCTCTCTCTGAGGAGCATCACTCATTCTGGTTCCATTTTTTAAATAAACGATAAGCGGCCCAAAGAATACACAGGACAACAACACCCCATAAGTAAGTTGCCCACCATGGCCAGGTCGTCTTCTTCGCTCCAGCAGTACAACAAACTGAAAGCAATAAATGAAGCGTCGTTACAACTAGAAAAGTGGTGACATTAATGTTGTGGTCACTTTCTAGAGAATACAAACCTAATGGTGAAACCTCATGAGAAACTCTTTTCACACAGTTTTATGAACCTTAAATTTCAAGAAATACAAATAATATTTACTTTGTGTAATTCTAGATAATAAAAACAAACTTACTGTATGAAACTAATTGAACTGACTCACTCTTGGTGTCTTTAGCAGGGATGGGGGTTGATGTGGGGTCTTGATTTGAAAAAGAAAATTGAAAAATAATCAACATAAAATTCAATCTGACTTGACTTGTAATGTGTAATTTGGAAAACAGAGGTTTAAATTCTAAAAATCAAAATATGCATTACTGCTTTATTACTATTGTATTTTTAATACAACAGATTTATATTGCAATTACTTTTTCACTTTTACAGAAATTAAGTTAATTAATTATGAGCAATAAATAGAAGCAAATAAATCTAAATGATGTTGTATAAGAATAATGAGATTGAATGTTTATAGGAGACGTAATAAGAAACTCAGTGAATAACAGGCTCACCGGTGACGCTGAGAGTGACGGCCTCCGGATGAACACGTTCCTCGTGTCTGTGTGTGCAGTGATATGTCCCTCTGTCAGACTGCAGGACGCTGGTGATGCTCAGGGACACGTCTCCTTTTCTATAATTGTCCGTGGACATGGAGACACGTCCTTTGTAACCCGGGCCGTAGCTCATCTTCCCTCTCTGAAGCTCCACCACCAGCTCACCGTCTTTTTCACACCGATACACGATGTCCTGATCCGAGATGGTCTTACTGGTGTGAGCGTAGAACGGAATGGTCACGTCCTGTCCAACGGTGGTGTTCAGTGGAACGGGAGCTTTAGAGCAAGAACACAGAAGAAGAAGAAACAACAGCAGGAAATAAATATAAATCATTCTTACATTCATTTCAGACTGTAAGCGTGGATAATTAATCCAGAAGAATTCATTTTGTAGCAAAATGAACGACTTACCGAGTACGTCCAGAGTTGTGCGACATAAAAAAGAGTTATCGCAGTAGAAGATGTACATGCCATCATCGTTGTACTCGACTTTGTTCAGGTGAAGATACAAACCGTCCCCTGAAAACTTGAGCTCGGTTCTGTCCTTAAAGGCGTCTCCATGGAGACAGGAGCCCTGCTTACACCGAGTGACCAGAATCTCAGACCCCTTTGCATATACACATTTCACTTCACCAGAACAGGGCTTGTTACAGGTGAGCCGAGCCGAGCCGTGTACCGTCACCACTGCGCCGGAGGAAGAGGACACGCCAAGGATCACTGGAGATACACAGCATGTGTTACAGTACTGTTAACAATCTGACCTTGTTATCTTTTCTACTTGGTGCAGAAAGGGTGTGCGCAGTGCAGTGGATATTTACTTGAGGGGACACTAGGTGTAAGGGTTTTCTAAATATTTAAAAAACATTCTATTTTATTGTTTAAATCAAGAAAATATCCTATGCTAAAACAAACAAACAAAAAATCTTATTGTAACACGGCAACCCTGAAATCAGACCCCTGGTGCACAGGACTCGTCCTAGCACCCACATTAACCTGGGAAGGCATTCTCATGGTCGACTTGGTGGTTTTTTCTAAGATAAAGGCGCAAAGGCTGCCTGTTCATTGACTGTTCGATTGTGCACTCGACCTGCTCCCTGCTCCCTGGTTGACCCCATCTAGGAGCAAACTTATCTTCCCCATAACAGTTGGCCATGGAGAAATATATCAAAGAGGCGCTCTCATTGGGGTGTATTCACCCTTCCATATTCTTTGTGAATAAAAAAGATGGGGTTCTTCCCGTCATTTATAATCGGAGATTAAACTCCAGAACTCCAAAGGACTGATACGCCCTGCCCTTGATAAATGCCTTTGAAAGCCTGCAGAAACCCTAATGTTTTACTAAATTGGATCTAAGCAATGCAAACAATCTGATTTGCTTCAGGGCGGGGAATGAGTGGTCGACTAACTAAATATTTGGTCATGCCCTTCGGCCTCACCAGTGGTTCATAAATGAGGTACTTCGGGAGTAAAGCAGTATGTAAAGCTGGAGACGTCGCAATTTCATTCCAGAAGGCACCTACACATGGACTTGGCCAAGATAAGGGTGTGTCCACAAGCGTAGCCACAGTACACCTTGCTCCATGCCGTCCAGCGCGTCTTGGGCTTTGCCACACTTAGCGCCCTGAGCAAACAAGGGCTAGGAAAATTTGAGTGGATGGAAGAACGCCTTTGCTGTGAATACCGCACCAGTCATGCGGATGCCAGACCCAGATGTCCAATGCATACTGTAGGTGGATGCATCAGACATGGGGTCGGGCTGGTCCTTTCCCAGCGTTCAGGGGATGACCAGAAGCTACTAATGGAGAAACTGCCTGAAGGGGGCCAAACCCCAAGTAGTGATCTGGACAGATCACGAGAATCGAATACATCCGGTACCCTCCCGCCTGACTCCCCCAAAGGGGAAAACTATATTTACCAACTTTCATCCACGCCCAACCCCTTTCCTGGGGTCATATTTCCCCTTTTGTGGGTTACCCTGGCGTAATGAGGACACCAGAAGCCCGTCCTCTGTCTTTATCCAAGAGTCCAACGGGCTAATGACCAGGGTAAACCAAGAACTGGAACGCCCAGGTCTGTCCTCCAACCACTTGTCTTTGAGCGGAATATGCTCATAATACCCTGTGGCACTCCTCCTTGGGTATGTCTCTCTTTTAGTGCCAGTTTGATTACCCTCCCCTGATGAGTACAAGGTAAGGCTTTCACATGGATGGAAGCCAACGATCAACCCGCATCGCCAACTGGAGACGACGATTGGGGCCAATCTTTCGCCAAGGTCAGTGGATCTTGATGTCCAAAAATCACCTCGTTTTGAAGTCAGTATCTTGGCAACTGGGTGTTGCATTTATTATATCTTCCTTACTGAACAGAGATCCCTTTTTATTAAGTGTGCACAATCACACAATCACTCCTGAAGCGCAGGCACACACAACTCCTCTTCTGAGTTCTTATATAAAATGAAGGGTTATATAAGACTATTAAGCATGCCCCACATGACTATTGTATGCCATTTTTGGTATACATTTTAACAGAAATACAACAAAAATAAATATTTTGGGGATTTCCCTTCTTTCTTCCAATTAGATAAGGGAATGTGTAAATTACTTTAGTTATTTAAAAACATTTTTGTCAGCCAATCAGTTTATACATTTACAGAGAAAAACGAAATTCAATTTGGAAAAAATAAATTGAATTGAAACACATCCAGAGGTGGTTTGAAATCAGATCGGGAAGCTACACGACGACTAGACAGTGATATAGGCTGAAGGGTGATATGTCTTAATCGTCTTGTTGGTATCTGTCTGTTGTTACTGTATAAGTTGCCAGTATTTGACATCACATGCGCTACTGTGTATACATACCTCTGGTGTTGTTACTACAGCAATAAATTCAGAGAAATAGACAATGTATCAAATTTGGGCTGCCAGTTTGAACAGAGCCAAATTCCATCTGATCACTTTCAAATAACAATGTGGACAGTTAGTGTAGACAGTCAGTCAGTCCTAAAGATCAGATTTGTGAAACAAATTGTATTTGCCTGCAGTCTGAACAAGGCTTAAGTTTCTGATAATGAGTGTGGGGCGTTTACTGTATGAGAAGACCTGCAATGAATGCAATTTAACCCAAAAGGTTCAGTGTGAACATAATTGTTGTTTATGTAATCTCTGTGTTAACCTAAATGTATATTTAATGAACAGATTTTTATTATAGATAAATAATATAGACTTAGTGTTTACCATACATATGAGTATAAATATACTTAGGCGGGTTGCTGAAGTGTATTAGCTTATCCTTTTAAAAAATCTGTCCAGGAGAATAATGTTCTCCGTAAGCAGTTAAGTCGTAGCGGACAGTTCGCTCTTATGCTAGCAGAATAAACTGGTACAGGACCAAGAATTTTCAGAATGAGTTTTCATCACTTGTCACTTGAATTTTTGCACAGTTAAAGCATGCATTGTTTCTATTATTATTATTATTATTATCATTATTATTCAATAATTTATTTATTCATAAAATCCAAGATGGCGGCATGGCACTTGCACGCAGCAGCCGCTCCGGAGCCAAAATGGTGCTACTTTGTTTACTTTGTGTTGTAGCGCGTTTATTTTACCTAGTATATGGACATTGGCGCAAACGGTATTCGTATTTATCATCGCCAGACAAATTTTAATCAAGATCAGCTGCATAAGAAGCTACACGACCTCGGCTTGCTTCGGGAACCAGGCCTCCAGTCCTCTGTGTTGCCTGATGCCGGTAGCCGGAGGAGGAGACATCGTAAGCGGTGCGCGAGGAAGCTGAAGCGCGGCAAGCGGGCGGGAGTCTGTGCTAAGCTAAAAACAAACCCTAGCCGTCCGGCTCTTCCGTCCATCATCTTATCAAATGTCTGCTCCGTGGCCAATAAACTGGACTACATCTGACTTCAACAGACTGCACAGCGTGAGTTTAGAGACTGCTGCGTCTTTGTTTTCACAGAGACATGGCTCAGCAACAAAGTTCCAGACGCAGTCATTCAACTAGACGGGCTAGCCTCGTTTTGCGCTGACAGAAATGCAGCTCTGTGCAGCAAGACTCGCGGCGGTGGATTGTGGGTTTACATCAACACGAAATGGTGTAAGGACTCTGTGCTAGTTTCTAGCTTTTGCTCATTGGTGCTGAAGATTGTGACTGTTAGATGTAGACCTTTTTATTTGCCGCAGGAATTCACCAATGTGTACATTCCACCTAGCGCTAATGCTAAGGAAGCGCTATGGGAACTGTACGCAAAGATCAGTGAACTGCAAAATACACACCCCGATGGACTGTTTATTGTCGCTGGAGATTTCAACCATGCAAATCTCAAGTCAGTGCTTCCTAAATTCCATCAGTATGTAGACTTTGCAACGAGAGGGGAAAACACGCTGAATCTTGTTTACACAAACATTCAAGGCGCACATCGGGTAGAGCCCCGCCCCCACCTCAGCTACTCATCTCTGTTATGCTAATTCCAGCATACAGACCACTCGTCAGGCGTTCAAAACCGGTTCTGAAGCAGGTGAAAACCTGGCCAGCAGGAGCCATCTCTGCTCTTCAGGACTGTTTCGAGAACACTGACTGGAACATGTTTAGAGAGGCTGCGACTTATGGCGACTTCAGCGACTTGACCAGCTACATCAACAAGTGCACCCATGTCGTCACTGTCTCCAAGAACATCATCTCACGGCCAAACCAGAAACCGTGGATTACTGCGGAGGTGCATGCACTTCTGAGGACCGGAGACTCTGCCTTCAGAACAGGGGACAAGGTGGCCTAAGAACAGCAAGGGCCAAACTGTCCCGGGCCATCGGAGAGGCGAAGCCCGCACACGCCCAGAGAATCCACAATCACTTCGGGGACAGCGGAGACACATGGCGCATGTGGCAGGGCATACAAGCCATCACCAACTACAGGACTTCATCATCTGCCTGTGACAGTGACGGCTCCATTCCAGATGCACTGAACAGCTTCTACGCATGGTTCGACACACAGAGCGACGTGACAGCGAGGAAGACCACCCCTCCTCTGAACGACCAGGTGCTGTCTCTCACCATGGCTGATGTGAGGAAAACTCTACACAGAGTCAACCCACGTAAAGCTGCTGGACCAGACAACATCCCAGGCAGAGTGCTCAGAGAATGTGTAGAACAGCTGGCAGATGTTCTCAACGACATCTTCAACATCTCTCTGAGCAGCGCCGTCGTTCTCGCATGCTTCAAGTCTACCACCATCGTCCCCATGCCGAAAAAGTCTCCTGTGTCCTGTCTCAATGACTACCACCCTGTCACACTCACTCCCATCATCATGAAGTGCTTCGAGTGGCTCATCATGACAGAGATCAAGACCCTGCTGCCCCCCCCTCACTGGACCCACTGCAGTTTGCGTATCGTTTAAAACCGCTCGACGGACGACGCCTGGACAAGAACGACACTTACGTCAGAATGCTGTACATATATTTCAGTTCAGCATTCAACACTATCATCCCCCAACACCTGATCGGGAAGCTGAGCCTGTTGGGCCTGAACACCTCCTTCTGTAACTGGATCCTGGACTTTCTGACTGGAAGACCTCAGGCAGTGCGGACCGGGAACTACACCTCCAGCACCAGCACACAGAGTACTGGGCCCCCCAAGGCTGTGATCACTCTCCGCTCAGCCTTGTCGGCTCTTCTGTGGTGATCGTCAAGAGCACAAAATTCCTGGGTGTTCACCTGGAGGAGAACTTCACCTGGTCCCTCAACACTAGCTCTCTGCACAAGAAAGTCCAACAACGTCTTCTTCCTGAGAAGGCTGAGGAAGGCCCAGCTTCCACCACCAATCCTCACCACCTTCTATAGAGGAACCATTGAGAGCATCCTGAGCTGCATCTGCAAAGCCACCGGCATTGTGGCTGATCATACCCCTCACACTCACTCTTCACCCTTCTGCCATCTGGAAAAAGGTACTGAAGCATTCGGGCACTCACATCCAGACTACCCATAAGCCACCCGTCTCCTCAACACAAAGGGACTGGACTGATAAACACACACACACACACACACACACACACACACACACACACACACACACACACACACACACACACACACACACACACACACACACACAAATCATTCAGGCGAACTAAATAACATCAGGACTGAACTAATAAACACACACATGCACAATCACCCTGATCTACATCCATCTCATACCCACCTACCTGAACTGCTCTTGCAATATTTGCACAATATTTATTCTACTTTGACATTTACACACAATATTTGTTAAAAAATCATTGCTGCTACTTCAGAAATGTCAATTGTTTACTGCTGCTCTTCCCACTACCTCAACTCATACCTCATCACTCTTAAAAAAAAAAAAAAAAAGTACTGTAATGTGTTATGTTGTTATGTTTGTCATTCTGCAGTTCTTTGTTTGCACATTTGCACATGAACTTTGTTGTCTATTGTTGTCTCTCCTTTGTATAGAAATTCATAGATTTTTTTTTAGGTTAACTTAAAAATTGTAAATCTGTCATTACTTTGTTTGTTTATGTTATGTTGTGATGTGAATTTATGTTGTTTTGTTAATTTATGTTGTTTGTATGTATGTAGCACCTCAGTCCTGGAGGACCGTTGTTTTGTTTCACTGTGTACTGAACTGTATATGGTTGAAATGACAATAAAAGCCTACTTGACTTGACTTGACTATTTTGGTCACAGAAAGAACCTAAAACAACCATAAAACACATGATTTTATGAACTTGTGCTATTTCTTTGCATATGTGACCTTTTTATTATTATTATTATTTGGTCAGTCATGTGTGTATAGTTTGTTAAAATTTTATTTAATTCAGTTCATCATATTGCCTAGTTTGTGCTAAAAAAAAGAAAGAAAAGGAAAAGTCACTGTGTACTATACAATTCTGAGCCTTATATACAGTGTGTTTATTAAAACATACAGTAGTAATGCAAATGGTTTAAATGCTCTGGGGGTTTTCACCAAAGCGTGTTTACTCCATCTTACTCTTCATATAGATGGACGGGTGTGTGTAGGTTGGATCTCTGAAATGTAAAATTATCAGAAATATCAAATAAATCTAAACACTGTGTTAAAGGTCAAATGTATGCGGTGTTTGTTGTATGTGCTTAGAGCCGCTCCACTACAGGTACAGTCAATGTCACACCTGTGAATCACTGATACTTACTGATTATAAACAGGGCTCTTCTTAAGCGCATCCCAGGCTGCATGATTGCTGAAATTAGAGGAGGAAAAGTTTAAAGTTGATAAAGAAGATAAGGAAAGTAATTTCCGCTGTAAATGTGTTTATTAGTGAGTGATTGACACTTTAGATCAGACGCGTATCTGGATCCTCTCATCTCGAGTTGGGGGGGGGGGGGGGGGGCGGTAATGCTGCGTCTAACGGAGCCTCTTCCGGATTATTTGTACCGTTAGCTACGCTATGCTAGTTAGGCTAATTATATTAACCTGGTTAATTTCTGTGATGCTAGCATTTATGCAAATATTGAATCCATCGCTGTAAAGACATAAATGCCAGACCGTTTTTTGATTATTTATTTACTCATTTGTTTGTTTTAGATTAATTTCGCGCCCTGCACCTGTTAGCATTAGCCCGGGATTAGCTTAATGAATTAGCCATGACTTTTTCCGAACACATTTTGAAGTTGTATTTGGACGCGTGTCTTAATTTTATTCATGCTAGACGCGGTTATTAGTTCTAATAGCACACATATTACTAGTAGACTGTAAGGGAATGTTCAGGAATAAAGAAGACATGAGCTTCCGGTTTGTGTGACGTCACCACGCCAGAGTCCCCGCGGCCTGCGTGAGCTATTAAAGGGATTTCAATCAAAGACAAGTTACAACAAATTGCTGAATTTAACATTAATTAACGAATATTTTACGTGCGTAACTTAATAAACAACTTTATATATGTAGTTTAAATGTACCTGTGGATATTTCTGGCTTCTTTCCCTGGAGCTTTATCAACACACAGAACGAATAACCTGAGGAGACAGACAGCAGGGCCCGAGCCTGACCGCACCCTGAGCCAGTTATACCTGCTGCCTTGATGTCAGCTCGGCCAGCTTCCTGGATGTTTTATTTATTTTTTTGAATAATGTTGCAGAAACCAAGTTGGTAAAAATACACTTCTAAGCCTTTATTATAAATATTAATGGTCATGGCATGGACACATGGCTCTAGATGCTCTAATGATTTCAGATGTTCTGTACAGATGTGCATCACCTGAAAAACATCTTTAGTCATAAACCATTACTGTATCATTTTACTCTTCTTTTAAAAAATATTTTTGCTCTTTATGTTACTCAAAAATGCATTAATACAGTATGCATTAAATGTCCGAAAGTATGTGCTCCCTTTTAATAAATATTTGTTTTAACTATAATAACAGATTGTCTTTGAAACACACTTACATTTTATATTAGATCTGCTGTGCATGTGACTCTGAAACCCAAATTCATTCATCATCAGTAAGCACTTTAACCTAGTCAAGGTCAGGCCCCAATCAGGAGGCTATACTGGGTATGAGGCAGGAATTATTTAAAACCTGGGAGCAGTCTCGTGAAGATAATCCTGCAGGATATTTGTGGGAGGAGACCAGAGAACCCTGATTACAATCTAAATCCTGCTACACAACACCATATGAAATATAACTGCTTATTAATTGTAGATGCCTCCTTGATATATTACTGCAAATACATTTGATTAAATATTTTTTCATTATATTTCTATTATAACTTATTTGCAACACTAGATGGCACCAAATATCTTGTGCTTTGTTCAATCTGCTTCCTTCAGTCTAATCATGAATAATTGTTGCATCAGTAATCAAAGTAGGCTGTTAGAAACAAATAATACAAACTCTCAATAATAAGTTCAATAATGAGTCAGAAGAGCAAGTGCAGCCAGGTCCATAATTGTTGGAACAAAAAGGACATTTATTGCCATTTGGTCTCTGTACACCACCACATTAAAAAGTTGAGCTTTTCCTTGCCACTATCACCCTCGCCTTGTTCATCACAGACAATCTGATAGTACTGATTAAAAAATTTTTCTATACTAATTTCCCTAAATTTCTTTTGATTCTGTAAAGCTGCATTGTTACAATGATCATTGTTAAAAGCGCTATACATATAAAATTGAATTGATGTCAAGACTTTCAGCTTTAATTTAAGGGGATTACAGCCCCAGTACAGTATAAGCACTATAGGGAGTGAGTGAGAGAGAGTTTCGTACACGAGTCTAGATTAGTGAAAGTGGACTTTATAGTAACTTAATGTTTTCCTGTTGCATTGATCTTTCAGTTTTATAGCACACATACATACCAGGGACTGATTTATGATCATACTGTATGATATCAGCCTGGTGAGTCCGGTTCCTCTCAAGGTTTCTTCCTATTGCCATCTCAGGGAGATTTTCCCTCGGCACCGTCGCCCTCGGCTCGTTCATCAGGAACAAACTGCTACCCCATTATAATTTGTCCTGCTCCTCCTTACATTTTTCTAATTTATATTGATCATTTTAAATTCTGTAAAGCTGCTTTGCAACAATGACTATTGCTAAAAGTGCTGTACAAATCAAACTAAACTGAAGTGAATGTACTTCAGTCGGACTGAATCTGATTTAATCTGATTTCAACTTTATGTGTATAAACCACTAATGTGTGTGTACTGTGTGCAGAGTGCCTTGGTTAAGTCAGCATGAGCAGTCCCCAGTGTATTCGACATTGATTTCATGTGTGTATGTTTGATATCTATGTTACACAGGACTTTTCCTCTCTGTGTGTGGCTGATGAGCAGAATGTGTACAGTGACTGCAGTGTATCAGGAAAACTAAACTCAGTGAAAGTGCTGCGGAGGGAACATTCAGTCAGCTTCAGGGGACTCTTGTTTTTTTCATGTCAGTCATTTCTGTAACTCATTATATTTCTCCTCCACAGTTCCCCTGAACTGCCATCTCGTAATTACATTTCTCACTGTGGAAACTGCAAGCTGACAACACTTTGCTATCTTCTTGTAGCTTCTCCTGCGCTGTGAGCATCAATAACTTTCATTTAGAGGAACCCATGGTTGTTGAGTGTCCGCAAGTGTGTGCACAAGGTTTAAAATTGGGATTTACTGATGACAGCTGTTGCCATGCATCAGATCTAACGAGCTGATTAAGGTCTGAAACTTTGTAAAAAGAATCTGAGACTCTGGAACTCTTGAGCCCCGTTTACACTGCAGGTCTCGATGCCCAATTCCGATTGGTTGCCTATATCTGATTTTTCTGACCGTCTGTTTACACGTTCTTTCAACTATGACTCATATCCGATTCAAGTGTTTACACTTGCCATACCGTCTGAAACATCACGCATACTTAAAGGGAGGTTCCTGCACTACACACTAGCCAAGATGGACGAAGGCGAAATATGCTTGATGCTCTGCGATATATGCAAAGTTGGCGAAACGAAGAAGGAGGAAAAGGGGCGTCATTGCAGCCTGCGCATATGCTTCAGTTATTGTGTCCTCAAGCATTCAGAGGAACGTCTGGGTGCGAGACGTGTCGGGTCGCGCTCTGGTGGCTTGCAACAGGTACGGGCTACCGAACACTGGCGCATCTGTTTGGGATGAGCAGCGCCTCGGTGTGTCTGATTACGTCATTAAACCGCGAAAAAGTCACAGTTTTAATGACGTACAGAACGCAATGCCTCAGAAAATCCCATCTGTCTGTTTACACGACAATCACATCAGCACATATCTGATTTATATCTGATTTATTTCCACATATAAAGGAGGCCTGAAAACGATCTCGAAATATCAGAATGCAGGCGTTTTTTTCCTGTTTACACGGACATAGAAAATATCCGATATGTGTCACATATGAGCAAAAAATCGGAATTGGGTCACATTAAACTGACAGTGTAAACGTAGCTTTAGAGTGCCCAAACTTTTGCACAGTGCTATAATAATGTTATTTTTTATTTTTGTTAAATTTATGGCATAAGAAGTAACTATGCATCAATGTTTGCTGAAAATATTGTGCATTTTTTTTCCATTTCCAAGAGAGACTGTGTTAACATCTTTTCAATTAAATAATCACCAAAATCTGTTATTTATCAAGGGTGCCTAAACTTTTGCATAAGACTGTATATATATTTAAGTGTTTACCTTCAGTAGAGATCTTTTCCTCTCTTTAGTTTGTTTATGTGTGCGAAACACTGATGTCATTAAACTCCACAGATAAATTAGTTCATTCATCTATTTTTGAATAAAACGAATGAATTGCGTGAACACCAGAGGGAGCCATGACTCGGGACAGTAAACACATTCAGCCGTAAATGACCCGTCACACCCCTGCACAGCTGATTTATATTAAGCCACTCCATAAAGCTCCTTACAAGGCAAAGTGAAACTAAAAACTAAAAGTGAAAGTTTGTGTCCTAAGCCTGGCATGAACTAAATCCTGCAGTAACTCGGCTCTGATGTCGACCGTCATCATTTATAGCTGTTTATCGTGTTGTTTCAGGATTTATTGTTTCATTACTGTTACACAGCAGCAGCTCACATGAAGTGTTTCACCTGTATTCAGTGCAAAAACAAATGGTGCAAAGAGGCTTTTCAGAAGTTACAAGTACACAGAAGAATATGAATAAAAATGATGAGTGACACTGTTACTGTCTGAACCGTCAATGTATATTTATATAAGAAAAAATTGCAGCCTGCACTTTTAGTATGCTAATTAGGCCCAACCTCTCTTCATGGTGTTGAGACCTATAATTTATTATAATTTATAATTTTCTTCAAAACAACCTGCACAGCAGACACAGAGCCAACTCGCGACGGAATCCGCCAAGACAAATCGTCACTTGTTTGGTTTCTGACATCGTGTTTCTTCGGACACCTTGTCACGTCACTGTTGCTTTTGCAGACTCAGTAGCGTCTGCCAAAGATGGGCGTGTCCACAGGATCCGCCTGGTCTGTAATCAACTATGTTTATACAAGACACTCTGTTTGCTACATTCACATTATTTTATTGTTTCTCTACATTTTTACACACATTCTTACACATTTAATGGTCTGCGTCAGTCGTTAAAGATTTTACTCATAGAAAAAAGGACAACTTTAAACCCTCTGCGTTATTATATTCTAGTTGTGTTAAAACGCCTGGTAGCATTTTGTTAAGATCATTGTTTAACACAAAAACTTTAATATGGGAGAAAATACTTTATTTCTTAGAAAATGTTACCTGTACCAAAAAAAAAATTGATCAGAAAATCATATATTAGAAATTTTTTTGGCTTTATTGCACCCAGCACCAAAGTTATACACTGTTTGTTAAATACATTTTTAATGTGGAAAATCTTATTTTTTTCTTCTGCCAGATAATAATGAATCATATTTAAGTCTCACAGTTACTGTAAAACACTACACACTCAGTAACTCATGTTTTTCAGCACCACTGTGTGTACAACGTTCGGTACATCAATTAAGGCAGATAACAGAGTCATCCAGGTGTTACTGGGAGTCTGATCACTGATATATTCACTCTGTACCATGTTGTTTTGATCACAGCTGTCCTGTATAAAAAGCACGAGTGTACAGTAAAGGCACAATAATTATTATAGTCACATTAAAAATAGATGAGACAATCATTTCACCTATTGTGCATTAATATATAATATAAATACATTATTGTGCATTAATATATCATCCTTATAATATGTTTTAGCTAAGTATCATGTAATCATGGATTTTTCTCAGTGTTTCAGAAGAGTGACATTATTGTCCTACATGAAGCAAAGACATGAGACTGGAATTGGATTACGAACTGTCTAACACCTGGACGTTTAGAGCTGAAACCTGAACTTCACATATTGGATGAGAAAAACATCCTGAATGAGTGTGATGAGAGATCACTGAAACAACTAGTCAAGTCACATGGTACGTAAAATGTGCAGGAGAAACCGAAGCTGTGTTCGATAGTGAAAGTGAGAGCATTTTCACACACACACACACACACACACACACACACACACACACACACACACACACACACACACACACACACAGTGTGATGAGAACTCACGGGACTGGGACTGAACATCTGTGTGTCCATAAGAAATCCAGTGAATTTAAGTGAAACCAAGTTTGTTAGTGCGAATCCTTGTTTGAAGGTATGAAGATTGGACTTTGGAGGCGATGGGAAAAGGTCATGTGACCCGATGAGTTCCGATGGAGAGGAAGATTTATTTTCTAATGAATAAAACAAATGTAATTATTAAATAAGTTAATAAAGAATAAAGTTGAATTTCTGAAGCTGTTATTATAAGCTGACCCTGAAAGCCGCGCAACACTGCAAACCCTGTGTAGCTACTGATGCGGTAGAGAACAAGCTCTCTCACAGACTCCCTCACATATTAGCAGCTTGAATACACACTCGCTCCGAGGATGAGCCGAGACCCTTTTAAAACAAAAGAAAACCCAGGAGACCGATGGTACACAGGAGCGTCCCCCACCACGGCCAGGTCTTCTTCTCCTTCTCTCCTGTCGTATAAGAAACTGAAAGCAAAACATAAAAACTTGGTTAAAGCTAGAAAATGATGGCGAGACATGAATGTTGTGGTCACGTTAGAGAAAACAAAACTAATCTGTATTAGAAAATCATTTCACACTGTTTTTGGGAAACATGAATAAGTTCCATGAAATACAAATAACATTTTTATTTTATAAAAATTTTTCTAATTCTAGGTAATAAAAACAAAACATAAAACTGACAGTGTGGATAATAAACAGTTAGAGGAACTGACTCACTCTTGGTGTCTTTGGCTGCGGGGGGGGGGGGGGGGGATGAGAAACAGAAAATAAAACACAATTATTATAATCAACAAATTATTCAATCAAGTTCTAGAAAATCAAAACATGAGAATTTTTAACTTACTTAAAAGGAATAAAAAACTCAGCACTACAGTCTAGTTTTCACTTTCTGTTTCTGTTTTTAATCAAGACATTATTGTGTAATTACTTTTTTTATTTAATTTACAGAAATGAAAAGATTTAATACATTACAAGCAATAAATAGAAGCTAATAAGAGAAGAAGACTAAATGATGTTGTATAAGAATAATGAGATTGAATGTTTATAGGAGACGTAATAAGAAACTGTCTCAGTGAATAACAGACTCACCGGTGACGCTGAGAGTGACGGCCTCCGGATGAACACGTTCCTCGTGTCTGTGTGTGCAGTGATATGTCCCTCTGTCAGACTGCAGGACGCTGGTGATGCTCAGGGACACGTCTCCTTTTCTGTAACTGTCCGTGGACATGGAGACGCGTCCTTTGTAACCCGGGCCGTAGCTCATCTTCCCTCTCTGAAGCTCCACCACCAGCTCACCGTCTTTTTCACACCGATACACGATGTCCTGATCCGAGATGGTCTTACTGGTGTGAGCGTAGAACGGAATGGTCACGTCCTGTCCAACGGTGGTGTTCAGTGGAACGGGAGCTTTAGAGCAAGAACACAGAGGAGAAGAAGAAGAAACATCAGCAGGAACTACATATAAATCGTTCTTACATTCATGTCACACTGCAGTGCAAAATCCACGACTTACCGAGTACGTCCAGCGTCGTGCGACATAACTCAGACTCGTCGCAGGAGAAGATGTACATGCCATCATCGTTGTACTCGACTTTGTTCAGGTGAAGATACAAACCGTCCCCTGAAACCTTGAGCTCGGTTCTGTCCTTAAAGGCGTCTCCATGGAGACAGGAGCCCTGCTTACACCGAGTGACCAGAATCTCAGACCCCTTTGCATACACACATTTCACTTCACCAGAACAGGGCTTGTTACAGGTGAGCCGGGCCGAGCCGTGTACCGTCACCACTGCGCCGGAGGAAGAGGACGCGGCGAGGATCACTGGAGATACACAGCGTGTGTTACAGTACTGATAATAATCTGACCTTGATTTCACTCTGCATGAGATCAGCAGAACTCAGTGGACGAACGTGCATTAACACCGGACACTAACACAGTCTGTGCTTAATCGTTACGCAGCTTTCACTGTGCCGTGCTAGAACCGGATCCTGATGGAACAGTGTCAGGGTCCAGACTTACCTGTCAGCGAGATGAGCAGTCTGGGAATGTCCATGGCTGATGAAATGAAAGGACGACCGCTGGAGGTTGGATGGATTACAGCGACCGCAAAGCCATGACATGCTCACTGCTCCCGGTCTGAGTTCTCGTCTGAGAATGTTTTCACTTTGCTGTTGGGCAGCTGCTTCAGTAGAAGAGTGTGTGTGTCTAATTTCATTATCTGCTTTACGCACATCACCAAAGGCTTCTCTTCTAATATGTGTGTAATGTTTCCAGAGTCGCCCTGGTGTCATCATGTATTGTATTACATAACAATAACAATAACCAAACACTGGATGCAATTTTAGCTATAGCTACCAGGAGGAAACCCACCACGCACATATACCTGAGACAGGACTGTGTGTGTGTGTGTGTATATATATAGTGGAGGGTATTTGGCATTGCCAAATTGCCCACATTGTGTGTGTGTGGACGTGTGCGTGTGCGTGTGTGTGTGCGTGCGTGCGTGCGTGCGTGTGTTTGTGTACGTGCGTGCGTGCGTGCGTGTGTGTGTACGTGTGGGCGTGCGTGCATGTGTGTGTGTGCGTGTGTGTATGTGTGTGTGTGTGTGTACGTGTGTATGTGTGTGTGTGTACGTGTGTGCGTGCGTGCGTGTGTGTGTGTGTGTACG
>JAAGKR010002772.1:0-42527 GCA_011419295.1 Clarias macrocephalus
CTGTAACCCTGTTCCCTGATAAAGCGGGAACGAGATGCTGCGTTCCGATGCCGCACTGCTGGCGTGCCTGGACGTCCTTCAGACAAAATTGACCTGAGGATGTTTCCGGTTCACTCCTATTTATAACCTGCAGGTGCACCTTATTCGGTGACGTCATGCCTGGCACAGGTTATAAGCCGAAGGTATTCGGCGGGTTTGACATGCACAGGCTTCACAACCGGGCAACAAAGAGATGTTCCCATAGCGTTTTCACGCAGCATCTCGTTCCCGCTTTATCAGGGAACAGGGTTACAGCCAAGTAACCCGAGACGTTCTCTCAAAGAGCGCAAAAACGGATAAAGTCCAGTAGTATTAAAGCGTAAAAACTAGTTTGTTATTTAGTAAAAACGGAAAAAATATATAATTATAAAAAAAAAAACTAAACAAAATATAATCTAAAACGCTGTTACAAACAGACGAGGAACTTTCGCGGGAAGAATACGAAAAACAGGAAGCTACGTCACCCGTGACTGTAAATTTTGAGATTGGATTGTTAATTCTGGCTTTTGACTTTTGGCTTCCCTTTTGACTTCGATTTTTGCTTTGTCCTTTTTGGTTTGGTTGCTGGCTCCTTGTAAATACTGTTTGTTTGTTTGTTTGAATTCACTGTATGTTTGTGCACTCACCGGTAGTAGGGGTGTGGCTGCCCATTATTTTGGGGGAAAAGGATTTTTGTTCACTGTTTTTGGTTTAGGGAGATCGGGAAGGCGTCTGTATTTTTGTTTGTGTTTATTTTGCTAGGCAAGTTAGCTTCTAAAATACAGATACCTTTTTGTTTATTATTTTGGCCTGGGTCCACCCTGAAGCTAAGCCTGGTGTTGTGTATGTGTGTTTATTTGCATGTGCTATTGGTCAAGCAATACAAACCTCACTTGTTTGTAAATTACCGTATCTGTCTAGTTCTTTGTTACATTACACCACTTTGTTCCACATTCACCAAACAGTTTAAAAGTAGAACCCCGAACCAATCATTTGCTGTACGGCCCAACCCTAGACTGGGACGTAACAGTTGGTACCTGATACATTGTGTAAAAACAGCAACAGGAGAAATATTGTTTTGCCTAATAGCCTGTCTTGATCATTACCTTGTTTTTCCCATTAGCCTGTTTTGCTTATCAACCTTCTTAGGGCTCTCTGATATATTTATTTGATTGTGCAAACATTCCCAAATTTCTTTCTACCCCTCCCATCCCCTTTGCACTGTTTGTTGCTTTTAAGCTTTTCTGTATATGGCAATACTTCATATAATCTATTTCTAGGTGGATACATATGCAAATTCCTCTCTTTGTTCACCTTGGGAAAAATGTTAATTATCTTTTTTTCTTCCTTTTAATGAGAGCTGATTATTTGCCTAATAGCAGAGGATTTTAAGATGAACTAGTTATGTAAATTGCTTTATGATATGAGGCCATTTAAATTTCATAATACTTCCGGTGTTTCGAATATTGTTTTCATCTGACTACACCCAGTAGGAGTTCAATTCGCAGTGTCTAGTCAAGGTAAGTCTGCCCGAGGGTGTACTTACGCAGTACATAGAGTATAGCTTTGTTTAGGCACACTAGTTTGGAGCGAGGGCTAATTGTTATATTTATGTTTTGTGTTAGCCAGTGTAGTTTTCGGGCATCCTCCTTCTTGGTTTTGTTTTCGTTTTGTTTATTAGGTAAGACTGACTGCTGCTCATTAGTTAGAAGTTGTTTTGTTTTATTTATTTCTTAGATTTAAGATTTTGCATCTCCCACCGTCGAATTTGCTATTCCATCTTTTGTATATATTTTTTTATTAAATATTATTTCTTCTTCTCTTTGTACTACTGGTTTCCACTGTAACCATAGATCAATCGGGTGTGTTTTGGTGCTTTAATTACTAAAGTTTGCTAAAACTCAGTGCTACTCTTGAGTTTTTCTTATTCTTGTACACAAGTGAATCTTCTAGTAGTAAGCGGTGACAATCTTTAATATATTAACATTCTTTTTTTATTATTATTATGGCGGCTTCCTATCTCCCTTAGACATTAAGAGCAAACGTAACAACTGCATAGGAAACCGCAAACAACAAGCTCGGTCAGAACTTTCACTTTCAATAAAGAGCCAGCTTTCGTGATCCTGCTGCCGAACAAGAAAAGGCCGCTGTGTTTTGCATCAAGGACCCCAATTCTCGGCCAGGAAAGCCGCCTGGTTGCTAGACGTCATTACTGTCTGTGGCCGCACCCAAGGAGAGCTGTGATGGCAAGGTTGACCAGCGAGAGAAACCGCTCAAAAAATATCCCTCTCTGTTTCAGCGTGTCTCCTATGTGTGTGCGCGTAATTTGACACCGACACACATACACACACACACACACACACACACACACACACACACACACACACACACACACACACACACACTCACTCACTCACAAGCTCTCGCCTTTACACCCCCCCTCCCTGGCTTCACACAGATATACAGACACAAACTCTCTGCTCTACAAAGAAACTCTGCTTTCTCGCGATTCTTTTCAAAGGTAAAGTGCTGGTTCATTCGTTATTTATTTATTTTTTTTTACTTTACAGTAGTGATTCCATTAGTATGCGCTCGCACAAGTGTCATTAAAGAGAATTCATTTTTTTCTTGTTAAAACAGTGTTTCCGTTGTGTGCGTGTTTGTTGTGAAACTTAAAAAGCGAGGGGAGGGGGGGGGAGGAGTTTTACTGTGTAAGACGAGGCGAGGGAAGGGGCTAATTCCACACAAACATACACACATACACACACAAATACACGAGACACTTATCTGTTGGGATTTAATTTGACTTTTTTAAAAGGTAAAGTGCAGGTTAATTTGTTTTCTTTTTATTTTATAAATTCTATTAATTAGAACAAATAATTTGAGGTTTTATTTTTTCGGCTGTGGAACGAATAATTTGAGGTTTTATTATTTCTTAATGGAAAACTTGATTTGGTTTATAAGTGTCTTGGAATACGGGCCCGCTTCCCAAACTAATTATGCTCGTAATCCAAGGTTTCATTGTTTATATATTCCATGGAGAAAAGATACATATAGTGGACATTTTGCAATACATTTTGTGTTTCTTTTTTTTATAGTTGTACTTACCTTGTACAGCTCATTGCACTATGCAACCTAATCTACTCATCTACTCAAACCTATAGATTAGATCAGCACAAGAGAAAGAACTCAGTTCAGATTCATATGGGGGCATCAGAGTCTTGTATAAAGCAGTTTGGTGGTCTGGGTGCCCATATCTGATGGGTCAGTCCTGTTCTGTGTAAGCTATAAAAAACTAAATCAATGAGATGTTTACATTTGATCCATACCCAATGCCTCACATAGATGAACTGCTTGAATTCAACACGGTTCATTTAATACTTAATAAAATATAGATTCTATGTACATGTTCAATATTTTGACAACGGGTCAAGTTCTTCTACGGGTAAATTTCCTCATCCATGTGTTAACGGACCTTGATTTGGGCACTGATGCACAGTCATGTTGGAACAGGAATGGGTCCATCTCTAAACTGTTCCCACAAGGTTGGGAGCATAAAATTGTCCAAAATGTATCGGTATGCTGAAGCATTAAGAGTTCCTTTCACTGAAAGTAAGGGGTTCAGCCCAACTCCTGAAAAACAACCCCACTCCAGTTCCAACATGACTCCAGTGCACAAAGTAAGGTCTCTCACAGAAGGTAGTCAACCAGAATGCCTATTACTGATTGATGAAATCCATGTCACAAAAGGCGACACTTATTATGTGAGTATAATTTTTGTTCTGTTGCATTTCTGTGGTATTATTATTGACTTTTAGTTTACTCTCACTTTGCAAAAGGCAGTGACTATTTAACGAGTACATATTTGTTGTTTTCACGGGGCACTACCATTAATCCCACACTTCGTCCGCCCCACAAAAACCGCCACCCTCTATGACTGAAACAAAGCTGCGCACATCACGCTCACGAGAGCAGCCCCTCCTAAATCACAATAAACTCAGATCACAAAGAGGGGCAACTCCCGCAAATCACTCCCCCCAAACAGTGCAGCAATTAGCATTTACTTACATCTGAACAGAGTTGTTTACATAAATCAATGATCAATAGCTCATGATACATAAATTTATACAGTTTATTCATACTGATGTAGCTGTTTTACATAGAAATTTACAGGGTTTCCACTGAACAACTTACCCTGACAAAGAGCCATATAAGAACAGTGCTAGCTGGTACACTTAAAAATAGATGCAGAATAATTTTTATAGGATAAATAAAAGTGTTTTTCTAAACTTGGGCTATTGTTTACTTAAAATGTTTTTCTAATTTAAAAATGTCATTTTAATGAGCTTTGGACTTCGGGATGTTGAGCTAACATTATATCCCCCTCTTTAATTTCCTATGTAGTCTAATCAGCGCTCAATTGCACGCAAGTTTTCCAGAGTGCACAGGCAGAATAAGACTTATGATGATTATGAAGCTGTTGGGGAAAAAACAGCAAGGAGACTCTTTTTGACTATTTTAATAATTCATTGATAAATTAGTGAGTTCTTGGTTTTTGGTTGTAGTGAGGTAATCATGTCATCTCATCATCTCCGCAAGTGTGGATGCACCTATATTCATGTTTCATATGAATTACATAATCTGACGTTTGTTTTCCGTTAGTTTATGTAAAACCACACATTTCGCTTTCTATAAGCATTAACTTTTTTTTTCTGGTCTGTGAGGCAAGTATACACGAAGTTTATGTTCAATTTCACCAAAACCAATACTTAATAGTATTGTGAGTGCACTTAAAGAAAAGAGTCTTACAATTATTATGTAGCTTATGTAGTTTTCTTATATAGTTTTATTATACAGTGAAACCTCGGATTGTGAGTAACGTGGTTTCGAGTGTTCCGTAAGACGAGCAAAGATTTTTAATGAACAAGTCAATGGTTTGTCTCTCTCTTGCACTGTGGAATTGTGGGTAATCGTCTCCCCTGCTGGTTCTTAGTACTCGTCTCTCACTGATCTAATTAACATCAGTGCATGTGTGTACTGTTTACTATAACACTGTGACCACGCGTGTGCACATAAAAATATTTCGTGTGTACAGCGCGCATGTATTATAACACACAAGTCTCATTAGAGAGGTTAAAGATCCATTTTCTCTCTCTGTATCAGCCTGCACTTTGTAGGCGCGTGTCATTGGACACTATGCCCCTTCACACACACCCCTTCTGTCTCTCGCCTTCACACACACACACACACACACCTCCTCCTTTCGCCTTCACACACACACACACACACACACACAAACACACACACACTCTCTCTGCTCGATACAAAAACACTGCTCTGTCGCTATTATTTTTAAAGCTAAAGTGCAGGTTAATTTGTTTTATTTTTACTTTGATTCTGTTAGTGTGTCACTCATTTGAGTGTCATTAGAGAGATTTCTTGTTTATTTTCACGATATAGTGTTTTTGTTGTGTGCGCGTGACTGAAACTCAAGTAAGAGAGAGAGAGATTAATGTGAATGTGTAAGATGAGAAGATGGAGAGGGGAGGGGCTCATTCTTCCTCTCTTACTTTAGCTTCACACCCACAAACACACACACACACACACACACACAGACACACACACAGCGTCTGCAGGCACAAACGAAACACTTATTTGTCTGGATTTATTTAAAAAAAAATTTAAAGGTAAAGTGCAGGTTAATTTGTTTTATTTTTACTTTATATTTTGTATTAATTATTTTTATGTATTTATTTTTTGGGCTGTGGAATGAATAATTTGAGGTTTACATTATTTCTTATGGGAAAATACGATTTTGTTTAAGAGTATTTTGATATACGAGCCTGCTTCCGGAACGAATTATGTTCATAATCCAAGGTTCCACTGTGTAACTGGCAGTTGCTGACCCTCCGGAATGCGGCCCCAGAACAGAGAACATACAAAGCTTTAGGGACACATACTATGTTAATCAGTTAAAGTATGCCACTAGGGCATATACTTCATATATGTGTGTGCATTTAGAATGTATGATGTCTTTGTGTTGTGTTCCACATGTTTTCTATAAACTTACGGAATGTAATCAACCTGTACAGCCCTTCCTATAGATAAAGTTATGAATGGGTATGCAAGACATGGGATGTTTGGTGTTAAATGAAAGCTTGGTGTATTCAATGAACATTGATGTGCATGAAATTTTAGTTATATGATCCAGGCTCATGTTAATACATCTTACCTAAATTACTAAAACTCCACTGAGTGGGCTCCCACGTGACAGAGCAAACCACAGGTTAAATGTATGCATGAAACAGAGGAACCATGCGGAGAGTAACTATGCCCACAACTATCTCTGATTGGAACAAACAGCTTTTGGACAGACCTGCACCGTGAGATTAAAAACCTAAGGTCTGAGCAGCCTCGGCACGTTTTTGAATGTAACGCCGTCGGAAGGAAGTAAGCGGACGCCTCTCTTTCTCCGCTCTCAACCAATGCCTGAACTTTGACTTCTAACCTGCACCACCCAGCGATCAAAGACTCCGCACTCCTCGACACACAAAGAAACTTCGGCTTGAACGCTGATGCCGCTTTAACGTCGCCATCGTGGATTGGATTGGATTGGATTGGATTGGATTATGTTTTATTTTACTTATGTTTGTTTATATGGTCTCTACCTTGTTCTGTGATCTTTGTATTGTGTAAGTTTACCATTTTGTTTTATGCTGTATGTTTGTGTGTGTATAGTGTTTCTTAAGTTTCCTTTATCCTCCAGTGTGCTCCCCTGGCCTCTGTGGTGCTCCCCCTTTAGTCTCTGGTGTGTTCCCAGTTTAGCCTCTGGTCTCTTTAGTTTGCTGTGTCTCGAACACCGTCCCTGTCACGGATGTCGTGTCAGTCCTAAGCCTTTGTGTCAGTCCTAAAGGGGCTGAAATACTTAAGGGATCTTTCTATGCTAATTCTATATTTCTAAGGAGATGGTATATACATGAAGAGACTGTGGATATGTGTGTATGTAGAATCCTACCAAAGGTGTGGCATTTAAGGCAAGTTGGAATTTTTGTGAGATTATATAATCTATACCTATTGAAAAATAGAAAACCAAAATTGCCACCAAACTTAATTTTTTTTATTTACCTTTATTTAACCAGGCAAGACAGATTAAGAACAGGTTTCTTATTTACAATTGTGGCCTGGCAAAGGCGAAGCCTTTGGGGGAAATGGGGGGACTAAAATAAAAACATTTTAAGAAAGAAACATATATACAGTGTAAATGGAAATAAAAAAAATAAAATAAATAATATAATAATAATAAAAATGCATAAAAAATTTTAAAAACATAAGATGTGGTATAAACAATGTAAACACTAGAGCAGCAATGAGTTATAGCAGCTAATCTAAATAACAGCAACACACATCTTTATAGTGAGCTGAGATCTGAGAATGAAAAGCAGACTTAGGAATGAGATTGTCCAATTTTAATGTTTTCTGCAGGTCATTCCAGTCTCTAGCAGCAGCATTCTGAAAAATACGACAGGCCAAATACGGAGGCAGCCTGAGGAACTGTCAGCAGAATCAGATTAGCAGAGCGAGTGTTGTACCCAGAAGAAGAAGCGTGTAACAGTTATTGTAAGTAAGGAGGGGACCAGCCGAGAAGAGTTGTAAATTACCATCATGTAGAGTAAAGAACTGTAGAATAGGCATAAAGATGGATAGATGAATCTGTAACCGAATTAGCTATAGTATTAATATAAATAGAAAAAAGTGGAGGTCCAAGTATTGATCCCTGTGGGACGCCGTTGGTTACTGGGAGAGGCTGGGAAAGGAGTGGTTCAGATTTCACAAACTGCACTCTATCACTAAGATAATTAGTAATCCAAGACAAGGAATTGTCAGAGATGCCAATATCGTAAAGCCTATCAATGAGACATTTGTGATTGACAGAGTCGAAGGCCTTAGCCAAGTCAATAAAAATAGTGGAACAGTACAGTTTAGAGTCCAGAGCAGAATAGATATCATTTAAGACTTTAAGAATTGCTGTTATACACCCAAACCTAGTTCTAAATCCTGACTGAACAGGTGATAAGATGTTGTATGCCTCCAAGTATTCAGTAAGTTAACCATTTACAAGTTTTTCCAGAACCTTAGAGATACATGACAAAACAGATATAGGCCTCTAACAATTGGGATCTGACCGGTCACCACCTTTAAAAAGAGGGAATACTATCGCTTGTGCTAGTTGTGTTCTTTAGCTTTGGAACTACATTTGTATATGTGTGATTTGAATTTATAGATTCTTCCAGTTCTAATGGAAAAAAATAGAAAATGTGGTAATGATTCAAAGTATTAGGTAAAAATGTGTACAACAGACTTTTTTTTTTTTGCTTCAACAAAACCAATAAATGGAATGGTAACTCCAGCAAATGTCTTTCCAGGAATTGTACAGTAGGAAGTTTAATTGCAGAAACATTATCCAAAGAAATGCGGTGTTTAAATGTGCAGTGTTTAGAGCCATCCACATAAACCTGAAGAAGCATGTACGTTTTTGCTTTAAACACATACAACACTGCATTTGCAAGAACAGTCCCATATACACACACTCTTTCTCTAGCGGGCACACTGCTCTGTCGCGATTCTTTTCAAAGGTGAAGTGCAGGTTAATTTATTTTATTTTTACTTTACATCAGTAATTCCATTTGCACTCACTCGAGTCTCATTAGAGAGATTTCTTATTTTCCCGATAAAACTGTGTTTACATTAGTGTATGCAGGGGTGGAAAGTAACAAATTACATTTACTCACGTTACTGTAATTGAGTAGTTTTTTTGTGTACTTCTACTTTTTAAAGTAGTGTTTAAAACCTGTAATTTTACTTTTACTTAAGGATGTTTAATTTCTAGCGTGTTTCATGATATTTTGTGTGCATGAGAACAGAGTGTTGCCTTTCTTGACTTTGACACGCTGCGCTATCAACAAACCCTTACCTTAGTATAATCTATGTTTAGTGCATTGTGTCGAGGTGACCCCATCAACAAATATATTGCTTAGCATAATCTATGTTCAGGGTCGTAAAAATTTTGGAGGCTCCTAACTAAGAACAAGTTCCAAGCTCCTGCCCTTCTCCATGATATCTTTAAAAACATTCCAGACCAGTTGTAAAAGCTCCTGCCCCCTTTTGCTTTTTGTGTGTGCATGCATACACATACAGTAATTATATATAGAGAGCATGTCACAAAAGTAAAAAAAAAAAAAGTAAACCCTAACAGTCCACCCCTCACATCTCTGCAAATATTTAGTTATATCTTTTCATAGGACAACACTGCATAAATGACTCTTTGACACAATGAAAAGTAGTCAGTGTAAAGTTTGTATAGTGGTGTAAATTTATTGTTCCCTCAAAATAACAAAAAATACAGCCAATAATAAATATCAATAAATTGTTGCCCCTGGCAACAAAAGTGAGTACACCCCTAAGTGAAAATGTGAAATGTCAATATTTTGTGTGGACACCATCATTTTCCAGCACGACTTGAATTCTCTTGGCCATGGAGTTCACCAGAGCTTCAAAGGTTGCCACTGGAATCCTTTTCCTCTCCTCCATCACATCACAGAGGTGGTGGACATTTGACAGTTTGTGCTCCTCCAGCTTCCTTTTCTGGATGCCCCAGAGATGTTCTATGGGGTTTAGGTCTGGAGACATGCTTGGCCAGTCCATCACCTTTACCTTCAGCATCTTTAGCAAGCCAGTGGTGTGTTTGGGGTCATTATCATGCTGGAACACTGCTCTGCAGCCCAGTTTCCAGAAGGAGGGGATCATGCTTTGCTTCAATATGTCACAGTACATGATAGAATCCATGTTTCCCTCATTGAACTCTAGTTCCCCAATGCCAGCAGCTCTCATGCAGCCCCAGATCATGACGCTCCCACCACCATGTTTGACGGTAGGCAAGACACACTTGTCTTTGTACTCCTCACCTGGTTGCCGCCACACATGCTTGACACCATCAGAACCAAATAGGTTTACCTTGGTCTCATCAGACCACAGGACATGATTCCAGTAATCCTGGTCCTTAGTTTGCATGTCTTCAATAAATGAGGGAGACTATGTTAATAGGAAATCAATTCATAGTATCAATGTACAGGTAACAACTTGATTTTTTGTCCTTAATTTTTTCCCTTCTTTAAATCATTAAACTCATTATCTAGAGTTAGTGGAGAACAAAAATTATATGTGAGACGACCTACATCATTACTAATGTTGAAAATGGCCAGGATCTGTGCATGATGCCAGCATTTTCCGCAGGTCATCATTATACCAGACATTTCAGCAGGGTATGTTTAGCGTTATACAAATTTAACTTTTTTTTTTTTTTTACTGTACACTTGAATCATTGCAGGACAGTACAATGGTTACTTGCTGGGGGGGGACAGAGGATAAACTTGTCTGCCCTATTTGATGACACCCTACCCTGAACCTGATCCTGGACCACAGACATGCTTTAACCTTTCTCACAGCCGAACATGGGCTAAGATAGAGATGACCATAGGGATCCTCAAGTCTAGGTTTCAGTGTCTGCGTGGGCTCCGGGTCAGTCCAGAGAGGGCATGCGACATCATAGTGGCTTGTGTTGTGCTTCACAATATTGCCACTATAAGAGGAGAGAGCCACCCTCCTTGTATTGAGGAAGATGGCCCAGAGGAACCCGTACAGGGACAGGATTTGTGAAGATTACTTTTATTAAATTGTTTGCACTGGTCTGCTGTGCGGTTCATTTCTTTATTTCCTGAAAAACAATGAAAGAAAATTTTATAGTGTTTTTTTTTTTTTTAACATTGCTTTATATACACAACCCTTTTAACATGCAACAGATTAATATTCACACAAGTTCTCACCTTAAGGCGATGCTCCAGTAATTCAATTTCTAGGTTTTTTTTTATTAAATCTTTTTATGTATAGCCTTTTTTCTTCAATTTAAAGCTGTACAAGATCCATCTACAGGTCACTTTTTCTTATTTGTTTTTGAAGATGAAACTTATATAGCTCCTTTGCTGGCAACTAGGGAGGCAAAAATAATTAAAAAAATGAGATTCTGTCAGACAATAAAATTGAAATATGGACAACTGCACACAGATTCTTACAGTGCTTAGATTATGCATTGAAGTTGAAGGACCTTTATCTGTGGGCAAATCCCCAGGTATGTACTGTGAAAGAACAATGACAGTGTTACTCTAATGTAAAAAAGGGCACATGCATTGTAATGGTATACATCATACCTCAGTGGATCTACCAGCATTGTCCAGTTCTGTCACAGCAGATGTGGTCTCTTCATCGTCATCTTCATCCTTCAGTGGAAATATGCAAGTATACATTATCTGGCAAAAAGAAAAAATATATATATCTAAAAGCAACAAAATGTACCCGACAACAAAACACAACTGTGACAGACTGTGTTTCTGTTGGGGCCACTAAGACAATCCCTCCATCAGTATCTATAAGAAAATACAACCATAAAATTCTCAATATTATTAAAGAAAAAACAATAATGCAGGAAAAAACATGTCAAAGTAATACAATTAAGATCACAGTAGCCTCATCATATGCAGTTAAATAAAGGAAGCCTGCATAACATTAAGCATTTTCAAAAGCCTTTACATGTCAGATAGTAATTTATTAAGTCATATAATGAATACAAATCATAATGGTAAACTTAAGAAATAAACCAAATATAACCTAAAACAAAACCAAACAAAAAGGAATGCTCACTTGACAATAAAATGCTCGACCCAGTTTCCATAAAGTCTACCATAAACTGTGTCCTGCAGAAGAAAAGTAAGAAAATTTAATTTTTTAGCCTGTAGCTTATTTAATAATTAAAATTTTTAACATTGCAACATTAAATAAAACAGCTAAACTAACTGAGACATGTTTTCTTCACTGTCTACCAAGGCTGAAGATTTTTTCCCTATGCTATGCAGCGTTTCTGTGTGGTCATTTGACTACATGTGGTTATTGTTGCTACATCTGATTAGTGAAACGCAGTCACGTGGTAGATCCCCTGACTGCATTTTTTTGGCAAAAAAAAAAAAAAAAAAGAGAGTTTGTTGTGTATGATGTAGTAAAATGACTCTTCGATTTTTATTACTTTATTATTTTTTAAGTTATTTAAGTAAATGTAATAGAGTATTTATGTAATAACTCGTTACTACCGGCCTCTGATCATGTATCACAATTGTTAGGTTAAAAAGGCAGTTATAGGCAAATTACCAAATAAAAAATTACACATATTTTCAAAGACCTTATCTTTATAAGATATAAATAAACCTGGGGTATCACTTTGATATTCAAACCATTCATTCTCAATGTTTTTTGTCAATGTTTTGTGCACAAAGTAATGTGCTAAATAATGTCAGTTAAGGGAACCTCAATGTCAAACATTGCCTATTTTTACTACAGGTTAAATTTTGTTATCTGCTATTGACATGGTTTTGAGTTCATATACATGTTTTATATTTACTTTTCTCTATTAACATTTTTGATTTTTATTTTATCATAAGCAATTTAAAGAATCTAATCAAGCCAGTTAATTGGAGGTTTAATCATGGTCTTTTTTTCTTTCAAACAAAAACACTCGGTATATGACTGTCTTAAACTCAATGCACAACTGATATTTTTTGTTCAGTCACCAGTTTTCTTCCAGTTTTTGGATTGTGGTTCGTTGATATATATATTTTTTAAACCTAAAAATGTTTGTGTGATTGCAGTCCAAATCTTCATGGTTATTAAATGGAACATCTTCAGTTATGACATATATCTTTAAGCAGACCATTTGGGGCCAAACTTAGCATGTGATAAAAATTCCACAAGGAAGCATTTTGCACTTTTGGAGCTCAAATGGATATGGGTTTTCTGGTAACACAGGAGAGCCATGTGCTGTGCTCAAGCAGGGACAAGCAGCTAGGACAGCATAACAAATCACTTTGCAGCCTAGATCTAAACAATACTTAGAAGGCTATTGTCTAACTTTAAGACTTTGTATGAAAAAATGGATGCCCCTGCTGTTGTTTTTATTATATAATGTTCCAACAAAATGGCTGGACCTTTTTATTGGAGTAAATGTGCTGGATTATAAAGTTTTAGAGGTTCACTCACATATGATGGTGTGAAACTATTCAGTGCTTTCTAGACAAATAAGACTATTTTAAAATTGATGGAAAAATTTTACTGGGAGCCAGTGCAGGATGGATTAGATGGGATGAGGTTCTTACATTTAGTTCTAAGAAGGACTCAGGGCCGAGTGGAACATTCACTATTGTACATGATGAAACAGAAAGGCCATCTGTTACATTGTAATCAGAAAGCTTATTTCTAGCTGAATGTGAACCTAGTACCAATACTACTATCTGGTCAAAATTAAGAAGAAGAAAGTTAATCAGCAACAGTTGCTAGTTTAAAAAGTCACATAGCCTTCATTAAGAAAAGAAATTAGTATTTTAAAAGGGGGTAAACTTTTGTCTGCTATTATCGGTTTAAACACCTTTGTATAGTGCCAAGAAAAAGAAGTTGAACCTTTTGGAATTCTGCATTAATTTGTCATAAAATGTGGTCTGATCCTCATCTAAGTCAAGGGTATTGACAAATATAATGTGCCTTAAATAATAACACAAAAAAATTCTGATCTTTATTGAACACACTCATTCAACATTTAAAATGGTAGTAAACAAGTCGGGTGTCCACTGCCATAAAGGTAACTGCTGCTTACTAAAAAGAACATTGCTGCATGCCTTAAGTTTGCAGATGAGCACATTGACAAGCCAAAGCGCTGTTGGCAAAATGTTTTATGCACTTATGAAACTAAGATTTAACTATTTAGAAAGAAAACGTAATGCTGCAAAAGAACACTGCATATCATCATAAAAACATCATCCCAACCGAAGTTTTGTGTAGGGAACATCATAATTTGGGCCTACTTTACTGCATTAAGCCCTGGTGAACTTACAGTGAAAGAAAGATGAATTCCCAAGCATATAAAAAACAAAAATGTGTGAATGCCTATACTCCAGCTCAAACTCCATAGAAGTTGGGTGATGCAACAGGACAATGTGCCTAAAGACCAAAGCAAGTCCATGACAGAATGACTTCAGAAAAAAACTAAATCCGTCTTCTGGAGTCCAGAGCCCAGACCTCAACCCAATAGAGATGCTGCGGAATGACTTAAGAAAGTCATACATGACATAATAAAGGTGAAAAATATGAACACTGGGTGCTCATTAACTTCCTAATTTTTATATGCTAATACCTGACTCCAGTTAGCTTTTTGAGGTCATAAACTCAATGATTTACATACTTTTGTCACTAGCACTATGAGGTTTTATTGTTGTTCTCAATAAAGACTCTTGACTCAGATGAAGATCAGTTCACATTTTTTGACAAATCAATGCAGAAAAACATTGAATGTTTAAAAAGGAAATGTGAATTTTCACTTTCCCCCGGAAATATACTGTATGGTCAAATGATAGCATCAACAATGGTGCCTCTACTGACATCTTTAGAGGAAACCTAATGCTACACATTGCAAAATTATATTTAAGTTTTATAGACGAGCATACTTTAGATAACAGCTGTTAAAGGGTGTATTCGTTTTTGGGCTCCTCTGTACATATTAGATTTTAAACCTTTCATGGCTTGGATATTTACATTACTACTTGATATTCTATGATTGATAAGGTTGTCCAGAAGCTACTGTATAGTTTTTAAACTATACCACCCTACAAATGTAGATTGTTGCGCAGGTTAGCAGCCCACAAGTTCTCTTTCAAACAGAAGCTCTCCCCAAAACCTTTCCCCAAAAATACTAAATGATTTTTCTGGCTCACATTTAACTTCATACTAGCTGTATCAGCCCCAAACCCCCCACACACACACACCTCACCGACTGGTTCATGGTCCCCGCTGTGCCCCACCAAAATAACCCCTGCTGTCATGTGCCTACAGCTAAGATTTTGCTGAAAATAATTTTAAATACATGAACCATTGTAAAGAAAAGCCATTATGTAACAAATACTAAAGCTCACAAACAATCCAGAAGGAAAAATGTGTTTGTATTTGTCTGAGAGAGTTATTAGGTACCAACACTGTATTTTTCTGTGGGCATGGAAATATACTGTGTATTATATGGTTATATAATTCATATATATGGTGATGTTCTTTATTTTGTCTGTTGTAGCCCTTAAATTCTTTATTAATTAATGAATTCATTTGTTTATTTTAGCTTGTGTGAGAGAATAGTCATTGTGGAGGTATGCAACATAATATGTGTATTTCGCGCATAACACTTAAATAACCAGGAATAATTTCTGCTTTAAAATTTTTATTTAAACCATTAAGAATGAAATTCTGAGAACCTAATGTCCATGAGAACTTTATGTTTACACCAAATGAAAAGCCTGTGTTTGTGCATGCAGTATATTTAAGAGGTTATATTTAATAAAATAAATCCGAAAGGAGATAAGAAAAAAACCTGATACAGTATATACAATGATCAGCTAAAAGATTACAAAGCAAAACAATATGGCCAATCTTGTATAGGTTCTGCTGATTATGGATATTGGACCACCCCGGGAAACTGGGGAAAGAGCCATGAGCATGGGTAAGCCTTGGGTCCCCACGATCCTCTCATTTTACTGGTATATAATTGATAATCTGTGTTAATGTATTGATGATATTTAGTGTTTATGTTATGGCTGATCATTGTATGAATTAGTACCCAAAAGGAAATTACTTACTTAAAAATTAGCAAATATTTGCCCCTTAGCACAAAAGACGCTAAAGATACCTTATGTTCCCAAAACTCCCTCTTTGAGTCTCTCTAAAAGAGAATCATAATGCAAGCTTAAACACATTAAATCATTTCCAGTGTACTGTAGATTGTCAGCAAGACAATCTACCCCATTAAAAAATCAGCCCAGAAATTCACTTGTAGGTTCTGGACGGTCTTATCTCTTCATTCTGCATTTTTGCAAAGAGAAAACCTATTTCTTCACTCATTGGTTTAGAAGAGAATTATCCAAGCACATTTGCAGCAAAATTCTAGATTAACAATTAAAAAGGTACATCTCTGATCAAAAGACAGTATAATTTTCAAAAATAATTTAAATTACAGATTAAACTGAATTAATTGTATAACTTTGGAATATCATGGACATTTTATCCCTGTATTTGTTTTCCAGACACTTCACAATTATTAGAAACATAAAAATTACTTTTCGGACCACATGAAAACATTACATTTTACAAATAAGTCTATTTTTTAAAGCAGTGTGGATTAAAATACAGTGTGGATTAAATGTTAACTTTTCTGTTGATCAGACAGGAGGGAAAATGTCCAGTATAGAGTCATGTCAGGTCTCAATAAAAAGGATAACAATGTGGTTTCATTTATGGCAAATAGAATTTTGAGATTTTAAAATTTAGACCTATTGAAAAAAAAGAAACTAAAATTGCCACCATATGTGGTTGTGTTAATCAGCTTTGAAACTTCCTCCTTTTGTATAGATGTAAGACCCATTTTAATTTATAGATTCTTCCAGTTCTAATGGAAAGAAATAGAAAATGTGGTAAGTATTGGAACTATTAGCTAAAAATGTTCAAAAAATAGAGAATTGTTTTACTTACTTCAACAAAACCAATGAACTGAATGGTAACTCCAGCAAATGTCTTTCCAGGAATTCTAGGAATTTCAATTGCAGAAACATTATCCAAAGCAATGCGATGTTTAAATGTGCAGTGTTTAGAGCCATCCACATAAACCTGAAGAAGCATGGAAGATTCTGTAAATGACTAAGAATTTTATGTTTATTTAATTACTTCTATGAAATAATTTAAGAAACTGACCTCATAGCCTTCTGATTTAAATACAAAAATGATTTGGAATTTACTTTCCCTGGTGAAGGGTAAACCAGATAAATTTTCTGGTGTCCCCCAGCCAGAACTCCTTTTGAAGGTGTTCAGGACAGTTTCACCAGAAAAGCGGGGATTGTAGTGAAAAGCAATGTCATCACCTTCTCTCTTTCCGGTTTTGAAATTAACTGCAAAGCTGGGAAAAAAATATATACATGCCAAAATGTAATAATGCTTTGCCTACATTTCTAACATTTCTGTGTTTCCTAAATTATATAGTCAATAGTAACATACAATCATGTTCAAAAATTGATAAAAAAATAATCTTATGAACAACATATAACTTTTCATTACCATTTATTATTATTATTAATAATAATAATAATAATAATAATAATAATAATAATAATAATAATACCACCACCACCAACAATAATAATGATACTACATGGTTTTATGGTGTTGTCTTTGTTTTAATTAAAAATGCTTTAAACACATACCACACTGCATTTGCAAGAACAGTCCCATATACAAACATGGCCATGCCTGGTTTGAGCCCATTTGGGATTTTATTTGCAAAGGGAATTTCCTGGAGACAGAACAAATTATGTATACAATCACAGAGCAGAAACCTTATCGTTGTTTGTTGTCAAACAGTTGTGATTATGTTACTACATTGTTCCCCAATGCACAATATCAAACCAGTTATTGTATTAGGTTGTTTTTGAAAGTGGGATTTACAGTGGAACCTCAAATTGTGAGTAACGAGGTTTGCGAGTGTTCCGCAAGATGAACAAAAAGTTTAAATAAATTTTGACTTGAAAAACAAGCAAGTCTTGGTTTATGAATACCGAGTATCATGTAGTACGCATGCGCTTCTTGTTCTGACACTGATCACAACTGAGCGAATGGTTTTTCTCTCTCTCTTGCACTGCGGAATTGTGGGTAATCGTCTCCCCTGCTCAGTCTTAGTGCACATCTATCACTTGTATAATCATCATCCGTGCACATATAACATTATCCCAATGTCATGTAGTTAATGTTTATCCAACATCTTTTTATAAAACAACTCTAATTTTCAAAAACAACCTAATAGCATGGGTGTTCTAACATCTGGAATATTGCCATTTAAATATTGCCACAATGGTTTGACAATCAAAATCCCATAGCCATCATGATTAAAAAATATTTTTGGACATAATGATAAAACTCACTTACAGGGAAATTTATTGGATATGAAGTCTCTAAAGGCAAAAATGGCACAATCGAGGTTGAGCTTTCTGTCACTCCCTTTAGTTCTGCAAAGGATAAATGAGTACTCCAATTCTGAGGGAAAGTAAAGAAATTAATCATGTTATTGAAACACAGCTCAAAGAAAAGAAGTTATCAACTATGTAAGAAAATAAATATATAAACGAAGGCAACTGATTTAATGTTATCCATTAAGGCAGTTTGCAGGTACATTAATAAAAACAACAATCTTGTAAACTTACGTCAATAAAACCACAGACATTGGTGGCAACATTTTCACTAATGTGAACTGTAGAAACTTTCTCGAGGGAAACACGGTGCCTGAATGTGCAGTGTTGTTTGCCATTCACAAACACCTACCAAAAGGAAATTTTTAGTAATTGGTCACAAAATTTTAAAATTATACTTTAAATACATTCCCATTTGTAATTTAGGAGCAAATAAACACACCTTATAACAATCAGACATGATGGCTATAAGAAGGATGAAGGTTTCTCCCCTGGTGAAGGGCACACTATGTACACATTCTTCCGCCTTCCATCCTCCATTTTGGAAGCTGTTCAGGACTGTTTTAGCTTTAAGCCAGGGTCTGTAGTGAAAAGCAACATCTTCGGCATCGCCAGGCCCTGTTTTGAAATTAATTACAATGCTGGGAAGAGAAAAAAAAATATTGGAAAATATGATTAACTCAAAAATGGTGGACTACAGTTTAAAAAGCATTCCCTGATTTAGACTGCAAGCTTTTTTTATTAACTGTGTTAGTTACATAAGGTGTTTTCATAATTATTACTGTATATAATATTTTTAAATCATACGAAGCTGCATTTGTCAGAATGGTCCCTTGTAAGAAAAAAGCCATTTCTTCTTTTAAACCTCCTGGAATTTTAACATAGGGAAGTCTCTGAAAACAAAAGAAATGATGTGCACAATTAGGAAAGAAGCTCTAAACCTAATGGTAAAAAATAAGGTTTTTACACTGTTACAGAGCACATAGATTGAGTTTAAAACATTTATTCTGCCATGTTTTAACTGTTTTACTTACAGGGTTACTAATTGGATATATAATATCTAAAGGCAAGGATATCGAACTCAAAGGTGAGCTCCGTGGGGTTGGGGGTTTTGGAGTAGTGCTCTCAGTCTGAGGAGGAAAAACAAAAACAAACAAACAAACAAACAAAAATAATAATAATACATATTTTATTCACTACTGTTATCAATAATAACATTAATAATTAGTTAATAACGTGAAACTTGTAAATTTACATAATTATTTTGATAATTAATCTTTAATAGTAAAAACAAAGTTCTAAACTTTTGTGAATTCTGAGTAGAGAGTATGAAGTATTTTGATAAACTATTGATTGTAGTGATTGCAAACTGATTTACTCACCGCAAAACCCAACCATCGTATTAAAACATCTCCTGAAATTCCAAGTGTATTGACTCTGTCTACAGGAATGCGGTGATTGAATTTGTAGATATGTTCTCCGTTAACATGGACCTGTAGATGAGTTTTAAATGTGTTTTCATGTTTGACCATCATGTTTTGTTCAATAATTATCAGTAGTTTATGTTAGGTTACCTACCTCATAAAAATCCCTATTGATGATAAACAGTAAATTAAAGGATGCTCCCGCAACAAAGGGCTTATTGTGACCCAATTCCTCTTTCTGCCATTGCCCATTTCTGAAGACATTCATGTATACATTCTGACCGATCCGGGGGTTAAAATGAAAAGCAGTATCATCACCATCTTGTACACCTGTTTTGAAATTTATTTGAAACCTGCACGGGGAAAGAATTATTAACAATACCAAGATTGAATATATGACATTAATAATAACTTCAACTACAGCTACAGATCTATAATTATTACATATTATTATAATTATTATATATCAATAAAAATTAAGAAAAACAAATATAGCATACTGTTTGGCATTAGAAGGAATAGCTCCTTCGACATGCAGCTGCATTCCTGGTCTTATACCTCCTGCTACAGGTCCAATATAGGGGATGCTCTTTAATGAATAAAATATAATTACAAAGACAGATAAATACAAAATTCTTATTATTATTCTATTAAAATAGTTCATTAGCAGGATTAGAAATAGTTATTCATTATTGATTTGTTAGTTAATTAGTTAATTAGTCAATTAATGAATAATAATAATAATAATAATAATAATAATAATAATAATAATAATAATAATAATAATAAATCAAACTTTTTAATATATATTGGGCTGATTAGCTTACAGGCTGGAATATAGGATTTGATACCACAGATGGGATGGAATAGGTGAATGTTTGGCGCCAATCCTAGAAAGGGGAACAAAAAACTGAATTTATATTACTACTGCCTTGATTATTTATTCCAATAGAGTTCCACTGGAACATGTCTCATTTATTTTGTAATTAATTTATTTCATATTTTTGTATTTTCTGTTTTTGAAATTGAAATTCCCCTATCAAATCTGACCACAACAAAAAGTTAAAACCATGTGTCATTATATATATTCACAGTAAAAAAATATATGTTTACATTATGCATAGTGGTGAACGAGGTTTAGGAGGAGAGCAGGGTAACAAACAGATTGATTCAATTCAAGTTTTGATAACAGGAAACCTTGTCACATATACTACAGGGATTGGTGCAGTTCTTTTCAAAATACCCTAGCTCATTAGGAAGGTGGTGCCAGAGCACATGGTCAGCCAAGGTACAGTCCCTTGATAGCAGAGAGGTTCAAGAACCATGCTTAAAGGTGGCAGACGATGGTCCAACAGTTGCAGTTCAGCAGTACCCCTTGCTGAACCCTCTATAAATGAACATTCATGGCATTTGGTAGACAACATTATCCAGAGTGAATTTTTTGCTCTGCTCAAGGGTGCAACATTGCCACCTTGGTGGTGCTGGGGTTTGAATCCACTATCTGTAGTCCAAAACCTTAACCACTGAGCTACTTCTCTGAACCCCTTGACTTTAAGATCAGTAGGCAGTAACCCACAGCATAAACCATTGGTCCAACAATGCTCTGACATCTGGTAACATAATGGTTTAAATGTCGACATGAAATCTCAAATTTAGGTCAGAAACATTTTCTTGTTTTTAACATTTCAGAGTTTTAAAGTGTGTGTGTGTGTGTGTGTGTGTGTGTGTGTGTGTGTGTGTGTGTGTGTGTGTGTGTGTGTGTGTGTGTGTGCATTTGAAAATGCTTCTTCATCATTTACAATTTGAATGTGCCTGTGTCATCAGGAAAGATATGGGATAATAATAGGATAACCCCCAGTACGTTCATGTCCAGTATATTCATGTCATCATGACATCAGTTTGTTGTCACATAACATTGCTGAGTTTAGACCTGACCAACTTGAGTTACCAGTGCTAACTTCATATGATGGTTGCGGCACTACATGCATTTCCATTCTTACCCTGCCTATTGCTCTGATTAGAGGAAATAAAAACTTCGTAGACCACCTGAGAATTTTTCACTGCTTCATGAATGTCCATACATTGCCTAACAAAGTGATGGCTTCTTTTCAATTAGCTTTAGTGATAAGTGGTTTTATTAATATCTGACACTGTTCAGTCATATTCTTTAAGTGCTCAAGTGAAAACATAGCTGTGTTCAAACATATTCTATTGTCAATGTTTTTATGATGCAACTTCACCAAGAATTAGCTTTTATAATTCTTAGGCAAGGTCATGTACTTTGACTGTATAATTGTATTTTGCTTAGTTCTTCCAATTGGCCTTTGGCTTTTTCTGCATCTGTGCCTGTCATTGTGGGTGGCTCACCGTTGCATTCTTGCTTAGTTTGCTGGATACTGCGGTTCAAACCTAGTTATACTTTATATGCAGTCATAGGTTAAATAAGACTTATTTTTGAGTTTTAATAAGTTAGGGGTAAGCTGTCACAAATGCTTGTGGGTAAGTGATCATGTGTGACAATGTGGCCAAGTATTATACAGTAAATAGCATTGACATATACAACAAAAAAAAACAATCATGGTTTACTTACTTCGAAACCCAACCAGATTATTGAAACATCTCCTGAAATTGCAAGTGTAGTAATTCTGTCTAGAGGAATGCGGTGATTGAATGTGTAGAGACGCATTCCATTCACATGGACCTGTGAACAAGTTTTACTTTTGTTTTAAATATTTCACCTATAGGTTTAGTTCAATAATCATCAGTGATGATTTTAAATAACATACCTCATAGAAATCCTTATAAACAATAAACAGTAATTTAAAGGATGCCCCTCGAACAAAGGGCATATCAGAACCCGATTCCGCTATCATCCATTGACCATTGTGAAAGGCGTTCATGGTTACATTCTGGCCGATCCGAGGGTTGAAATGAAAAGCAATGTCATCACCATTATTTACCCCTGCTTTGAAATTGATTTGAAACCTGTATAGAAATAGTTATTATGCAAGTTATTATGCAAATCATTTGCAATACCAAAATTTAACCAATTAAATGTAATATCAATTCACATACATTTCATGTGTAGCAACTACAAATGTTATATTGCTATATTCATATTCATATCATTATTGTTACAATATAATATAATATACAATATATATAGTAACGTTTTTCTGAACTTTATGTATTTATGTAAAAAAATTATTATTGACAATAAATAACAACTGTTCTTATGCTGTGTTATTGTATTATAAACTGACACCTGACCAATCCCACCATATGTTCTAGTTTTATTTTCCTATTCAAACCAGAATTGCGCTGGTTACGGTTACGGTCAGGACCCTGTTGCAGGGCCCATAAGGTTTTTTACCCTTTTGGCAAATGTTGGCAAACCATGACTCCAGAGATCTCACATTGTGCAAATAATTGTGGAACAAGGCTCCTTAGGTGTAATATCTAGGGTTATAAAGATTACGAAATCTTTATTCTATAGCTTTGAAAGACATTCCAGATCATTGTTTCTGGTCTTGTGAAAGACCTTAATATGCTCTTTCAGGTGTCTTTTTGTCATATAGAGTCTGTTTATTCAAATTTATTTCTATATATCAGCTTTCAAAACCTACTCTCAAGGTATTACTGTATCAGAGCAAATATAGCATATTTCTGATGTAACCAAACACCCACAAATCTTCCCCTAATTAATGTAGTAAGTTTAAAGAATAGATCATTATAACTTGTCAGTACAGTAAACGCTTTAAAACACAGCGCACTTCTTTAAATTATATTTGCATTCACCTAATCCTTTTCGCTTTGCTTTCACAATGCATCAATGCCATGAAAATGTTCCTATCCTCTTTGTGAATTATGATCAGTTGATTTTTCATATGGATTTCTTCAAAAATATACTGTAAATGGTATCTTACTCATGGGCATTAGGATGAACAGTCCCTTCAACATGTAGCCGCATTCCAGGTCTTAAAATCCCAGCTATAGATCCGACATAGGGAGTGAGCTGCAAACCAATGAACAAATTACAATTTCTAAGACAAACAATTATAAAATTTCTATTTGCTGCATTATCCTAGAAAGAATTTGCATGTTTTTGTGGAATTTATCCACACTTTCAACTCACAGGCTGAATGACTGGATTTGAAACCTCAGACGGGATTGTGGCACTGCTCATGGATGTGCCTGAGAAAAATGTTTGGTTGTCCACCTGGTGGTTACAAATAAATATCAGAATCTATTTGGATAGTTTTAAACATTCATAGGAAATTCAGGAAATTAAAAAAAAAGAAAAGTTTAAAGTGATTGCCATGATATTGTATTACAGATTATCCTATTATCCTCTGAGTACTTTAAATATAATCAATACATATATAGTACAATACAATATAATTTAACAATTATATTGCAAATTAAGTGTTCATCTCAGAATAATACTTACAATGGTCCTTGGATGGCAATGGCTATGACAACTCATGTTGGCAATGTACAGGGTGAGAAGATGCACACACCAGGCGGAATTGTGTGAGAACAGAAACAGTTTTTAACTGTGTGCAGGGAGTTATATAGTGTAGCACAGAAGGTGCGGAACTCTTTTTTTCATCTTGTGTTAAAGAAACTGCCTGAGGTGTTTCATAAATTTTCATGTGCTTTTAAATGGTATGCATTTTAACATGTTAGCCCTTTGAATTAGAACTTTCATGCAAAATTCTTTCTGAAATATGTCCCAATTCAAAAAATATTTTTGCATAAATAAAGTCCTGAGATAGTAAAGAGTGCATTGCAAAGAAAAAACAATGTGAACACTTATTTTTTGTTTTACAACATTTGCATGTAGTGGATGGAAGAGAACTGTGTTCAAGTGTGAAGTGATGCAATAGGCTCAGTATTATCTGGTATAATTCTCTGTTTTCAACAAAAATAGGAATTTTCTGACAAGGTAATAGATTTAGCATAATTATTAATTACATTAACTTTTGACCCTTAAAACCCAAGTGATATAGGCCTGTGCCAGCAACACAGCATAAGTCAAAGACAATTAAAGTAGATTATATGAGCTTATATTGAGGCCTTGCCGGCATGTGTTAACACGGAGGCTTAAGACATCAAACTGTGCATTTGGGTTTTTTAGATAGGTCAGGTAGAATGAGCGTTATCGTTACTTTTACAACATGTAAACCCATAATGGAATATTGGCAATTCCAATAGGAATTACAAAAATTTATAACTCAAAATGAGCATATTATTATTATTATTACTATTATTATTGTTATTATCGTTATTTTGGTCATAGAAACAACCATAAAAACACGTAATCATGTATCTGTACTATTTCTTTGCCCATGTGACCCATTTTTTATTTATATTCATTTTTGTATAGCTAGTTTAAATAAGAATAAATAAAATACTGTTCATCATATTGCCTAGGTTGTTCTGAAAAAAATTTAATGTCACTTTATTCCTCCACTAAGTCAATTAAATTATATGTTTATTAAAAAACTGCAAAACAAACAAACAAAAGAGAGTTGTAAGGGCTAACACAATCATTTCTACCTTTGTGTAAAAGCTTTTTTTTAAACACCAACCACTGATTGGTGTTTTTTTATTATTTCTCCTATTTTTATAGGTGAATTAATAATTCATGTATCATGTGTAGAGTGAAGGGGGACCAGGATTCGATGCTGGGGAAAGCAGAGCACAAAGCAGGGGCACGCTGAAAGGGGTTTTAACATATTGTAGGGCACGGTTGTGCACACATGCACACACAAACAACACTACGGGCAATTTTTAAACATCAATCACTCTACAATGCATGTTGTTGGACTGTGGGAGATACTGGGTTAATTTGAGGAAACCAAAAAGCTTGGAGACAACATGGCACAGGGACAAAACAACACACAACATGCAGGGGCAAGACATGAATCTACAATTTCAATTTTTTTTTTCTATTAGTAAACATTAGTAAACTGTGCCCATGAAGGGGTGAACATGGTCCGCAACAAAACTTTCATTTGGTTATTAGCTGCTCAAAAAGGTAATAAAATATCTTAATGTGTAAGTCAAATATGGGAAGGGTAAGCGCCTCCGTTTTATACTAAATAAATAAATAAATAAATAAAAAAGATTTGGAGCATAATCACCCTTTCCCGTACCAATTTTAAACAACTGCAGCAAAGCAAGAGAGGAACAGGTGAGCTGTAAAATCACTACATATAAATTGTTAAATAAATGCTTACACTCTAAAAAATAAAACTGTACTGTTTTTTTTGTTGTTGTTGTTGAAACATTTTTACACTTAATAATATTGAGTAAATATAAAAGTTGCGAAATCATATAAATATACTTCATGAATTGAGTACAAGTCAGTAAAAAAAATTACTGAGAACTTAGAGAGAACTAATTTCACTCATCTCTTCTTCAAAATCGTCAACCTGTATATTAGATCCTATACCGATACATTTTCTCCAGCAGATAGCAATAATAGTACCCCTGTTGAAAGTAATTAACTGTTCACTTAGCAGTGGGTATGTTCCCAAATCCTTTAAATTAGCAGTTATTAAACCGCTAATCAAGAAACCTGACATTTACACCTGTCAGGCCAATTACAGGCCGATATCAAACCTCCCCTTTATCTATAAGATTCTGGAATAGGTAGTATCACAGCACCTATGTTCTTATCCACATAGAAATAGTATAAACGAACTGTATCAGTCAGGATTTAGGCCTCATCACAGCACAGAGACAGCACTTGTTAAAGTAGTAAATGACCTTCTATTGGCCTCTGATCAGGGTTGCATCACTATACTTGTGTTAGAGGACCTCAGTGTAGCTTTTGACACCATCATGGTATTCCCCTTCATAGATTAGAAAATGTAATAGGAATTAAGGGAACTGCCCTCTTGTGGCTCAGATCCTATTCAACTGATCGTTATCAGTTTGTAGATTTAGATGGTGACCATTCCTCATGTTCTCAAGTGGAGGCCCACTGCTTTTTTCCCTTTACATGCTTCCTCTGGACAACATAATTTCGTAAACATGGTAGTTTTTATTGTTATGCTAATGACACACAATTATACGTCTCAGCAAAACCAGATGAAAAAAAAAAACAGTTTACTAAAATTGAGCATTGTGTGCAGGACAAAAGAGATTGGATGTTAGTTAATTTTCTTCTGCTTAAGACAGCAGTTCTAGTCATAGGACCACAAGCAGCTAGAAGTAAGCTTTCTGATCACACTGTAACTTTAGTGCAACAATAAAAGACCTTGGTGTGATTATTGATTCCAGCCTTTCATTTGAAGCACATGTAGATAATATTACCAGGATAGCATTCTTTCACCTCAGAAATATTGCCAAGATAGGAAATATATTGTCACTAAATGATGCAGAAAAAACTAGTTCATGCTTTTATCACTTCTAGGTTGGACTATTGTAACGCCTTACTGTCTGGTTGTTTAACTAGGTGTATAAACAAGCTTCAGTTAGTACAGAATGCAGCAGCGAGAGTCCTCACTAGAACCAGAAGATAGAGCACATCACCTCTATCTTATCTACACTTCATTGGTTCCCTGTGAAAATTTGCATCGATTTTAAGATACTACTTTTGATGTATAAAGGATTAAATGGTCTCGCACTGCAGTATCTGAGTGAACTGCTAGTGTCTTACAATCCGCCATACCTACTTCAATCAAAGGATGCAGGCTGCTCGTCACGTATTATTAAAACTATGCAACTTTGTGCAACTTTCCTATTCAAGGCACTTTCCAGGTACTGATCTACACTGTTTTGAGTGCAGATGTGAGATGCTTTTCTATTGTGCAAGGAAGTTGTTTTTGCAGATCTGCTCCATCTGAATTGGGAACGAGTAACCATTTATTTTCTTATTTGCTGATGTCGTGAATTGTTTCTTCCTCTTCCAGCGGCCCTCTTTGAGGTGGCCTGCCAGTCCCTATAATAGGGAAAGTTTATTTATATATTTTTTATGTGGATACACATTGGTACAATCTGTACTGCCTCAGCCATGCTATTATCTCTTCAAACGCTGTTAAGTTAAATCTTCTTCTGCATTCTGTCCCAGACTTTCACTCTGAATTCCCTCAACTGATTCTATGCATTTGAAAATGATTAATTAACTCAAGACTTCCAGCATAAAAAGCTATTTAACCACTCATTTTTCTTTCAATTATTATGTGTTCCTGAAACCCAATTTTCTTGTGCTACGTCGTGATTGCCTTGAACAATCTTGATCTATTTTCCTGCCTTGGCTCTTGCCTTTGTCTTGTGATATTCTGGTTTGTCATTTTTCATTTTATGAACTCATAGCTTTGAACTTTGTATGTCTAAGGGTAGTGAGACTGTTTGACAATTGTTCTAATCCCTGCTCTGCACTTGGAGCTGCTTCCATTGGCCATGACTGAATGATCTGGCCTTGATGGATCACTTGGGCAGTCATAGAAAATCGGTGGGCTCATCCAAAAGGTATCTACCTTATCAACTACTCAAATACAGCAAGTATTTGACTCCGGTCTTCTCCTTCAGTCTCAGTAACTCATATTAATTAATTTGAGTCATGGTTATTCATTCCTCAAGCTTATGACCATGGACGCAGAACTTGCCAGTCACTCTTTTTGCAGTGCTCTTTGGATATGGAAATTGATGTACCATCTGAACTTGACATTGATCTATGTTCCTGCCATACAGATTAAAGGTGGCTTATGTTACTGTATCACAGTCTTTTAGGGTAAAGCCTGCAAATTAAGATATGATGTTTGGATTACAAACTCAGATCACAAAAAGCATACTGAATTGCCTCTTTAAGAATAGTCCCTTGTAAGAACATGACCATATATTACTTTAAAGTTCCTGGAATTTTATTCACATAGCGATGTTACTAGTGATAGAAGAAATGGCATTCTATATTTTTTAATTATAAGAGCAAGCTGTTTTATTTTTAAAATGTTTTTTCTGCCATGTTGTGACTTTACTGTCATCTTAGGTACTTCTTTATAATATTAAATTCAAAGCACATTGAACTCTATGTGGTTGTGGGTGTCTTGGGGTCTGTAAAGGATGATATAGTACTCAGTCCACGAGGAGAAATTGAGAATATGTTATTGAAATGCAGCTTGAGCAAGTAAAAAATTAACATAATCATAATAATAGCAGTAAATAACATAATAATAGCAGTAATCCTGTAAACAAACATCTTTATTTCATCTATTTATCTTTAGTAGTTAAAAAAGCTGTTCACATTTCATGTCATAAATGTTTACTAGTGAAATGTTTAAAATACTCCATCATACCGATTGGGTGGGGGGGGGGGGGATGGGGGATAGAGAATAGGATATAAGATGTTCACCTCGCAGTCAAATTGTCAAATTGTTAGCCCACTTAGTTAATTAGTCAACATTAGTGTTAGCATCAGCCTTAGCTATACTAGCCATACTCTTGGTGTTCTTGTTCCTTGTTAAACCTTGTTTCATTCATGCATAATCGGCACTTTAATAAAGATCCATGTGCACTTCCATCCTGCCTCAAGACCTCTACTTATGACACATTTTATTCTTCTTAAAATATAAATTATGAGAAGTAGCGGTCTGTTGTATGGGATTTGGTAGATCATAAATTATACATTTTAGCTCTAAGAAGCAGTTAAAAGCAAATAACCAAAAGAAATGCCATCCACATTTCAAAAACCTTTTTTATCTTCAAAAGATCTAAATCAACCCAAGGTAGAGCTGTCTCTTTACTATTCAAATAATGTTTACTTTGAAAAGTCTACTTGTGAGCCAGAAACATAAAGCCAGGGGGAAAACAAGCAGGCTACCCTTATGGCTTTATTACTATTATGAAATAATACAAGTTAGCTACTGTGTTAAATAATGCTAGATAGGGGAAGCTTAATGTCAAAGACTGCTTAATGTTGAAGCTTAACTGTGGTTAATCATTTCTCAATTAAGATTTTGGTCCATATTGACATGGTACTCTCATACTCATGGTACTCTCATACAATTGAGTATTCAGTGTAGTCTTCTTGGAGATCCCAAATAAATTCCTGTACTGGTCCCCAGTAGGGTACTCCATAGTCCAGTTTGGGGACTTTAATGAATATGTAGGCAATGTTGGAGATACCTTGAAGGGTGATTGGGAGGAATGGCTTGTCTTTTCTGAATGCAAGCTGTGTTTTGTTGTTGGATTTCTGTTCTAGTCATGGATTGTCCATAGCTCTCAATCTACCAATCGGTCTTCATTTCTATTTTCACCTATGTTCATCAGCATTGAGGAAAAAGGAGAAAGGAGAAAGGAAAAAATCACAGATACAAGCATCTGCAAAAAATGCAATGGTTTTTCTAAGGATTGCAGCAGGCTTTTCCCTTAAAGACAGGATGGGATGCACAATTGTCCAAGAGAAACACAGAGTAGAACTGCTGCCCCTTTGCATGAAAAGGAGTCAGTCAAGGTGGTTTGGGCATCTGGTAAGGATGCCACCAGGATGCATCCCTAGGGACATGTACTTGGCACGTCCAGCTGGGAGGAGGGGCGAAACGATTATATCTCCTTACTGGCGTTGGGATCCCTCAGTGAGAGTTGAAATGGCTGCGGAAAGGGAAGTTTGTGGTTCCCTGCTGGAACTGCTAACCCTGGCACTCAATTTCAGATGAAAGCAGTGGATGTTCCAACCTGCAAAGTGCTCAGCTAAAGCACAGTTAATACAGTTACCTAGGTGTAAAAGGAGAGAATTATTCATTTAACACTGTGCAGAATGTACATGCATGTCAACTTTTTCCATCATATTTCATAGTGTAGGTGGCCATGGTTATGCTAAGCAAGATGTGAAAATTTTCACCCCTTGAATGCTGTGATTTTGCTCAATGTACCAGTCACTGTGGCGGGAATATAAAAAACAGCATATTGCAATAGTTACATTTGTAACATTCCACCACGAAAATGGAATAGAAATTCTGCTTGTTTTACTCGTACACTTTAAGGGGGGCATGCAGACCAAACCAGTTTTGAATAGTTGAAATTTATGTAAATTTTTCGGCACTAGCATTTTTAGGGACAGAGCACGTCACATATGGGCAATATTGGGATTTACACTGCCCCACTTTGGTTCTGTGTGAGCGTCACCTCCCTCACATGGCTCTATCCCTCTACCGCTCACTGTGGTCACCCTGAGGCTCTGCTCACCCACTGTTTATGTGCATATTTTTAACATTGTTAAACACTAAGAACGTCTTGGGTTACTTGGCTGTAACCCTGTTCCCTGATAAAGCGGGAACGAGATGCTGCGTGAAAACGCTATGGGAACATCTCTATGTTCTTGGGTTGTGAAGCCTGTGCATGTCAAAACCGCCGAATACCTCGGCTTATAACCTCTGTCAGGCATGACGTCACCGAATAAGGTGCACCTGCAGGTTATAAATAGGAGTGAACCGGAAACATCCTCAGGTCAATTTTGTCAGAAGGACGTCCAGGCACGCCAGCAGTGCGGCATCGGAACGCAGCATCTCATTCCCACTTTATCAGGAAACAGGGTTACAGCCAAGTAACCCGAGACGTTCCCTTTCAAAAGCTACACTCGATGCTGCGTGAAAACGCTATGGGAACGAGAATACCAATGCCGCCACACTGCAAGTGTCTGGACCCCCAGGTTGGGTAGCGTGTGCGCACAAAGCCGAGGAGGTCTCAGACTTAGCTCTGGAATGCTGACTCAAGGATCTGCAAACCCGGAGTAGCATTGACATCCAGACTATAAAATCTAACAAACGTGTGTGGAGAGGACCAGCCTGCCGCATCACACACCTGCTGCAGGCGGACGCCTCTTGCCAAGGCAATCGATGAGGCAATCCCCCTGGTTGAATGAGCCCTAATTCCCAGAGGCGAAGTGTGACCACGCGCCTCATAGGCTAGGGCAATAGCATCTCTCACCCAGTGTGACAGTGTCTGTCTAGTGGCAGCCGCCCCCCGATTGCGACCCCCATGGCAAATAAAGAGCTGGTCTGACTTACGCCACTGGCTAGTGCGGTGGACGTAAATCCGAAGAGCACGTACTGGACACAGTAAGTGAAGTCTTTCCTGCTCCGGAGCTGTGAAAGGCGGCGGACAGAAGGCTTCGAGAACAACAGGGTGCATGGTCGAGAATGGAACCTTGGGAAGATAGTTCGGGTGAGGATGCAGGATAGCTTTGACTAGCCCAGGGGCAAAGTCTAGGCAGGATGGGGAGACTGACAGAGCCTGCAGATCCCCAATCCTCTTCAAAGAAGTAATAGCCATAAGAAAAACCATCTTAAGAGACAGAAGCCTGACAGGCGCTGACTCTAGTGGTTCGAAAGGGGTGTCAGCCAGGCCTTCGAGTACGATAGCTAAGTCCCATGAAGGGACCGTCGCTCTAGTGGGCGGCTTCAACCGTTTAGCTCCATGAATAAAACGGGCAACTAAATGGTGCTTCCCCACAGAAACCCCATCAGTCAGAGCGTGACAAGCCGAAATAGCGGTTATGTACGTTCTGAGAGTACTAGGGCATAAGCCCGAAGACAGCTTTTCTTGCAGAAACTCCAGCACTGAAACAATCTGGCAGTGAACTGGGTCTACATGTCTTGCCATGCACCAATTTTCAAATACATTCCATTTGAGGGCATAAGTTCTTCTAATGGAGGGAGCCCTGGCACTTAAAATGGTTTCAATTACGCTGGCTGAAAGACCAGCATGTCTTAGTTGGTCCCCCTCAGGGGCCAAATGTGAAGGTTCCAGAGCTCGGGCCGAGGATGAAGTATTGTCCCCTGCGCCTGAGACAGAAGATCCCTCCTCACTGGAATCACCCAGGGTGAGCCGTCGAGGAGAGATATTAGATCCGAGAACCACACTCTGGTCGGCCAATGGGGCGCTATCAATAAGAGGTGCAAACCCTGTTGACGGACCCTCACCAGGATTCCTGGGAGCAGAACTATGGGTGGAAACGCATAAAGGCATAATCTGGGCCATGTGTGGGGCATTGCGTCCAGACACAGGGGAGCTGGAGGAGTCAGAGAGTAGTAAAGGGGGCATTGTGCTGTGTCTTGTGATGCAAAGAGGTCCACCTCTGCTACGTAAAATCTTTCCCAGATTTGACTGACTATTTCGGGGTGGAGTTTCAATTCCCCATGTTTTACAGCTTGTCCGGATAGCAAGTCTGCTCCTACATTCATATGCCCTGGAATGTAAATCGCCCTGAGGGACAGGAACTTGTCCTGTGCCCAAAGCAGAACCTGGTGCGCTAGCTTGTTCAAGCGGCGTGAGCGCAGTCCACCCTGGCAATTTATGTACGAGACTACCGCAGTGCTGTCCACCCGCACTAGGACATGGTAGCCTCTCAACTGCTGGAGGAAGTGTTTCAGGGCCAGAAACATAGCCATCATTTTGAGGCAATTGATATGCCATGTGAGAAGATGACCTCTCCAGCTCCCTTGTGCTGGACGGCCATCCAAGACCGCACCCCAGCCCGTGAGGGAAGCGTCTGTCGTTAGCATCTTGCGACGACAAGACAGACCTAAAGTGGGACCCAAAGTCAGAAACTGGGGTCTGAACCACATAGAAAGGGTACGAAGCCCTGGCGCGTAACCCTTATTAGCCTCTGGGGGTTGGCCTTTGAATGAAACCCCTGGCTCTTAGCCACAGCTAAAACGCTCTCATGTGCAGAAGGCCCAAAGGTATCACCGTGGACGCAGCTGCCATGAGGCCTAAAGCTTTCTGAAAGTGATGAACAGTGACCTTCTGGCCTAGCTTGATTTCCTTCAGGGTGTTGAGAATGGATTCGACATGAGCAGGAGACAGCTGTGCCCACATTGTGACCGAATCCCATGTGACACCCAAATATGTTGTCCTCTAAACAGGAAGGAGAATGCTCTTTGTGGCGTTGAGTCTCAATCCTAAAGAATGAAGATGGGCTAGGACAACATCCTGATGTTGAATCGCTAGCTTCTGGGACTGGACCAGAATCAGCCAGTCGTCCATATAATTCTAAATACGGATGCCCTGGAGTCGTAAAGGAGCCAGAGCCACATCCATGTATTTTGTATATGTGCGGGGTGACAGAGCTAGGCCAAATGGAAGGACCCGATACTGGTAAGCTTCTCCCCCGAAAGCGAACCTCAGGAACTTCCTGTGCTGTGGCAATATTTCTATATGGAAATATGCGTCCTTGAGATCGATTGTCACAAACCAATCCTCTGGTTGGATTTGAGAAACAATCATTTTGACAGTCAACATTTTGAATCTGGATTTCCCGAGATAGCGGTTCAAGCCGCGAAGATCCAAGATCAGACGCGACCCCCCATCTCTCTTGAGCACCAAAAAGTACCGACTGTAGTAGCCCGACTCTCTGTCTGGGAGGGGAACATGTTCTATGGCCCCTTTGCCCAGCAGAGTCTGTAACTCCTGGGCCAGCAGATGTGCTCGGTCCGGTTTCACGGAAGTGGAGACCACGCCATTGAAACGCAGAGGACGATGTGCAAACTGAATCCTGTAGCCTGTGGCTACAGTCCTTTGTACCCAAGGAGATACGCCTGGCAGTAGTTTCCACGCTGCCAGCTCCTCCGAAAGGGGCACGAGCTTTAACACTTCGGCTGGATGGGGGGGTGTTAGGTGTTGGGTATCCTGAAGTGTGGCAGGAGATGCCCGAACACCCAACTTTTTGTTGGAGACCGGCGCTCCCCGAAACACCAGTGGTGGCGGGGATTGAACACCGGCCTCCTGGGAGTGCCAGGGAAGAGGCCCTGTTTTGTGATGAAAATCCAGGCGCCCCTCCCTGGAGGGAGACAACCCCATTGCCCCAGGTGCACGAGCCTCAGGGCTTCCTCTTTGAAGAGAGGAAGCTCCTCAGATCCGGTGAAGGAACCTCCCAAAGGCCTGTTCATATAGCTTCGCCTCCCGAAACCTAGTGGAGACAAAAATAACAGCGTCGCCAAAGAGGCCGGAAGGCGAGACGGGGGCATCAAGAAGGACAGCACCATCCTTATCCTTGATGCCCGTGAGGTTCAGCCACAGATGTCTCTCCGTGGATACCATGGCAGGCATAAAACGGCCCACAGCACGGGCTGTCTGCTTGGTTGCATGGAGAGACAGGTCTGTGGCTCGGCGCAGCTCTGCAAACGCCCTGTCATCAATAACCCCGCCGGTGCTCAGCAGGTCAGCCTGGTAGGCCTGCAAAACCGACATGATGTGCAGTGAAGCGCCAGCCTGACCTGCTGCCTGAAAAGCTTTCCCCACCAAAGCAGATGTCAAACTACACGGCTTGGAGGGGAGAGTAGGCTTTTTCAGGGAAGATGATGTCCCAGGAGAGCAAGCGTCTCTTCTATCTGGTTTTAGTAAAACCATGTTTTTGGTGTACTGATCACCATTTGTATAACCACACAAATACCTTAAAGTATGATTTTTGCAAAAAGAAATTATGGTTGTGGTTACAATGGCAAAAACCATGTTTTTTTCGCCTAATAAAACCATGATTAATTTTTTTGGATAAGTCTTTTGGCCTGGAGCACCAAAAGAAGGTGCCATATGTAAGATTTATATTGTATGTGTTTATATTTGTTATATATAAAGTTATTATTATATTCAAAATGCATTTAGGAAAACTGTATGTATCTTAATCCATGCTGTTCCAGTCTTCTATGTATACTCAGATGCTCCAAGCTGGACACATGAGTAATCACACACAACGTAGTACTCAATCATCTCTAGAGGTATGTCTATCAAAGGATGTCCTGGTCTTTAGTTGTTCTGTCCCTTACAAAAAGCCTGTCAGCCACTTCACTCAGATTGGCGAAGACAACATTACTGATGTCATTGTTCATCAGGGCGACAAACTCATTTAACCTGTCCAAAACTAACTGACTTCTGAGCAACAGAAAATCTGCAGAGTATGAACAATCATCAACTTGCTGCACTAGCATCATAAGTTCCTCCACAATTTCACGGATCATCCTCGATTCCTTAAATTTTCCCCTCTTGGTCGGCGACGGAGAGTGACGTCACTCCTCATACAATCACGCCATACAGTATAGAAACCATACAGGTTTCTGTGTAACGCGTTGGAAATGCAATTGCAAATGGATTAGCGATTGCATTTGAGTTTTGGCAGGGAACTCAAATTTATAGGCTACTCAGTAAATAAACGCTGCCTTTTCCAACTCTACTCAGCTCTCCGATGTGAGACTCTTTATAGCTTTTTAGTCATAATATAGCATAATGTAATATATTTTGCTGTGTAGTTATTTTTTTGGTGTGCATAAGAATTGCATTTCAGTGAATACCATTGAAACCAGAAACCATGCTTTATGTATTTGGGTTTCTCAAAATAAGTCCTGTGTTTTGTGTGGTGTGGGTTGGAGTGCCGCTCCTTAAGATGTAATAGTATTTATAAGAGCCCTAACACAGGGCTCATGAGGGGGTCAGTGAAATAGGTTGTGAGTGCACTTATATAACACACAGGAAGTCCCATTTAAAGATAGCATGGGATTGTTAATTAGAAACTAAAAGGAAAACAAACAAAAAAATATATAATGCTAAATAAACAGAACTCCGCCATCCATGCGAGACCAGACGGGGCTCTGGTAACTTAAAATAAAACTTAAGATCTTCTCGGGGCCTATGCCCTTACTGAGGATTTATATAAGAGACTTTATTTGTGCTTTACACTATGAACTTGAACCAAGAGCGTATGCTGCAGGCGTGTCGCGCTCTTCCCTCTCTCTCTCTCTCTCTCTCTCTCACCCGCATCTTAGTATTTTTTGCGTGCTTTATCTTGTTCTTTGTCTTTTCTTATCTTTGGCCTTAATACCATATCGATATTATGCTACCTAAATTATCACACAAAGTGCAGTGGTATCACCCTTAAATAGATTAAAATTCCAGACTGATTGCCTTGTAGCGGCGTTGTCTGGCAACCGTGTGTATAAATGGCCACGCCTCTGCCTGTTCAGAACTCCCCGGGGTAGCAGCCTGCAGATCTGCCTGTTCTGAACTGTGCAGAGTATTTTGAACAGCTGGCACATACTAGTCTTTGCTGAAAAACATTATAGTGTTTTACTATGGACATACCCAAGACCAGGGCCACACAAACACGCCGGCACCCATTCCATTGACGTACTCATCTATCTGAGTAAACAAAAAATGCAATATTATGGTTTCCGTCATTTTTCACTATATAATTATGTAATATTGACTGGACCAGCCCACATTGGCCAGCGACCGACAGGTTTGTTTTTTTTTTCCAGAGAAAGCATAATACAACTCTTCATAAATAAAAAGAGAAGTATCAAAATCACAAAGTATCAAATCCAACAATGAAGTCTGATTTAATTGTTACCATTAAACATTTAGATTTTTATATATTTTATGTTCTGCTGGAGAAATACATTTTAGAAAGAGATGTCTGCTCTGTCTTGTTAATTCATCTTAAAACCCCTTATTTGCCACCAGCGAAACCGGTTTGACAACATCACACATATCGTGAGAAGAGATTCCCGAGGAATGCCCTGACATGAATCCCATTCAGATGGTGAGGCATGCTCTGAAAGAAATAATTATTTTTGATCTGAGTATGTTATGACTGTTCCCCAAAAAACGCAACACAAACACATACTTGCTAAATAAATGCTGCCTTTTGCAAAGTGAAAGTGAGTGCAATGTGAGCAGCTTAATTTCACTCATAAAATACTCAGATCACAAAAACCAACGTAGCACAATGCACATTGTTTGTGAATGGCTGAAATGTGGTTGTGAATATGCCTTTTGGCGAATGTAAAATTTTCATGTGAACCTATAGTGTTTTCACTTTACAAAAGGCAATGTTTTGTGTGGGGAATGTAAAGGTGTGAACACCTAAGAAATCAATTGACCAAGATTTTGCTTATCATAACATGCATTGTATTGTTTTTAATCACTCTAAGCACAATCCATGATTTTTTATGTGATTTCCAAAAATAAATAAATGAAACTAGTTATTGCATTATGTTTCAAGACCTCTTTAATTTACCTTAGTTTACAGGGGGATAATTAATAATCAATGTTAATATTTTATGGTGTTAATGTTATTGATAAGTGTTTGTGGACATATAATTAGGACAAAAAACTTAAAGATGTTTTGAAATATTATGCAATAACTATTTATTTAATTATTTATTTATTTGACTATTCTATATCTACTGTATATGCAAAAAAGTAAAAAGGGTTTGAATAGAGCCAATGACTGAAATCTTGCATGTGAATAAAGCATGCGGGGGAGTGGAGGGGGGATGTGTGTGACTCCGACACATGTGGAGACGAGAATCTTTTATGTCTTTTTTTTCTGGGTTTTGCATCGAGTTTAACTATGTAGCACTTTTAGTATTCAAAGCAAAAGCAAAGGTAATAATAATAATAATAATAATAATAATAATAATAATAAAATTACAGCACTATTACTTCTACTACTACTACTACTACTACTACTAATAATAATATATAATAATAATAATAATAATAATGAATGGAGAAAGTGCAGTCAAAGAAGAATCAATATTGATACAAAAGAAGGAAAGGAAAAATACATATCAGTATTTACAGGTAGAACTTGACATGTTTATGAGCTGTCGTTTGCTGTCAATAGGTGTCTAATAGAGATTAACACATTATCTGCTTCAGAAGACACGCAATACCAGAGATTGAAACATGACTACCCCATACAGGTAATTTACATCATGTGCCTAAAAATTTTACAGGTGCCCATGCACTCCCGTGGCAGCTTGTGAGATCCCTTTCCTCAACATGCACATTCGTAATGGTCACATCTGTAAATACAGCTATTCTTTGAAGCCCTAAGAAGTTGTTAAAGCCCTAAGACGTCAGGTCAGGGATAAAGTATTGGAAATGTTTGAGGCAGGGTTAGGTTGTAGGTTATAAAAAAATATATATCCCACGTTTTGAACATTTCACAGAGCACTGTCCAATCCATGATCTATAAATGGAAAGAGTATAACTGCAAACCTTCCAAAACATGGCTGTCCCCCTAAATTGATGGACAAGGAGAGCATTAATCAGGGATGCAGCCAAGAGGACCATGGTAACTCCGTAAGAGTTGCAGAGACTCACAGCTCAGGCGAGAGAATCTGGTCACAGGAAAACTATTAGTCATAAAGACCACAAATCTGGCCTTTATGCAAGAGTAGCAAGAACACCACAGTTGAAAAAAAGCTATAAGAATTCCCATTTGTGACAAGCCATGTGTGGGACACAACTTACATGTGTAAGAATGTAACTTTTTGGCCTAAATGCAAAATGCAGAAAATTAACACTGTCATGGTGGCATCATGATAAGGGAATGCTTTTCTTCAGCATGGTCACAGTTGATGGAAAGATGCAGACAAATAAAGGGCAATATTAGAAGAAAATCTGTTAAACTACAAAAGACTTGAGACTGGGGAAGTTCAAACTTCCAGCAGGACAACAACCCTAAACATACAGCCAAATCTACAATGGAATGGTTTATATCAAAGAATATTCATGTGTTAGAATGGCCCAGTCACCAATTGAGAATTGAAGAAAGAAAATTATTGTTCACAGATACAACATATACAATTGATGTAGTATAGCTCAGTGCTTTTCCTCTTACCTAGCTGTTGCAATCCACTCCCTTCACTACATTGAAGGGTCCTTGCCAGCAGGCTAGGAACTTACAGGTGACACTGGGGAACAATAGGAGCACTCGACTGTCCACTTTGCCTCGTGGAACCAGTAGTAAATCACACAGCTGGCCTCATCTCTGAGTGTGGTAATAAAGCATGCCACCAGGAAATATGAGAAAGTTCACTTATGAGAAGGGCATTTGTCTTCTGCCTCTGTGTCTCACTGATCTAACACATTTGGCCACAACAAAGTTTCAGACACGGCTTTTGCCCCTGAAATTAAACAGAGCTTTCATCTTGCTTCACTTGCTGAGACAGTTAAAAAAGCGATTAGGGGAGCATTAGCCTCATAATCTGCCATTGGAAAAGATTGCCATCGTCTGGAGTCTGCTCAAGTTACACCAGATTGGAAGACAACACTTTTAACAGGCTAGGCCAGATAAGTGCCTGCTCTTTCTTGGCTTTACCTTTTCTTGCTCAGTCCTTGCCTGACTCCGAAAGGCCATTCAGGACGTTTCTTTTCTGGACTTCATTGTCGCCACATCAAAGATCCAGATGGACCCCTCCAAGCTTTGAGCAGTGACTAAGTGGCCAGTCCCTACCGCCGGAAAGGATCTCCAGCATTTCGCTTATTTTTACAGGTGGTTCATCTGTGACTATAGCTTGGTAGCTGCGCCACTCATCTCCATGACCTCAATAAAGTTCCCATTTACCTGGACTAATCAAGCAGCCTCTTCTACAGCCTGTCCCTTCCCTCCAGTTCATTGTTGAGCTGGATGACTCAGATTCTGGAATTGGGGCAGTACTATGACAATGATTTCAAATAAGTTTCACTTATTTACATAGAGCACAAAATGGGCTTACATTATGCAAGTTATTTTTATTTGATTTTATGTGACTAGAAGATGTGCATGAGAAGCTGAGCATATAGGCCTCTTGGAATGTGCCTGTTTAGGAAATCAAATCTATACATTGAGGCACCTAGAACAGGGAAAATTAATGAAACCCAGCTGTTGAATGTAACAACAGCATGGGAAGACTGGCCGCTATTGTTCAGGACCAGTATTTAAGCGGGAAGCTGTCAGTAGTCGTGGTGTGTTCTGCAGACCTCCTGACTTTGTTGATCAACCAATAAAGTTGTTATCCTCTGAAACCAAAGCCTGAGTCTTCAATTAATTTCTACGACATCTTGGCACTGCGAGCAGGGTTGGAAAAGGGGCAAAGGCATGGCTGATCATCGTGGGCATCCTTGACAGGCAGCACAAACAGTTGGCCACCTAAAAAGGTAAGCAACTTTTGCCTATATACTTAGTTTGTGTTGTTTGCTGGGATAACCCATGGTGGTAAGGATGCTTGATAAAGACCTCTTCAGATTAAGTAATTTTTGAATGGGCTTTGTTTTCAGAAGGAAAATGCATGTATCAGCTTACTAACTGTTGAATGGTGGTACATAAATAGTAACTGGTAAAATAAGCATTGCATTGGTCTGTTTTGCTGTCAAGAGGGCTTTGATAGATGGTAGTAATAACAGACGAGTATGAGAAAGCGCATTTGAATGTCTATTTGTGTTTCTAAGAGGGCTTTGATAGATAGCAATACTTAAAGGTAGATACTGTAGACGCTATATTAATTTGTACTCATTGTCAAGAGAGCCTAGATTGGATGGCAATTGAGGGAAGCAGGTTAATAAGGAATTGCGCTTAATTAGTAATACTGCTTGTAGGATCCGCAGTGGTTAATATAGATACCCTTCTTATGAGGAACATACTGATGTATGTCAAAAGAATTGTGTAGCCACCTAAAACCTATAGTATGAGCATTGTGGCTTTTATGAATATCTCTTTATGAGGAACATACAGTTGTATGTCAATGTTTTTGTATGCTGCTGATTAATGGACATTGTATGAGTTGTAGCAGCATATACTGTAGGTTGTGATGTTGTACTGTGTAATGCTGTCTGATAGTGTCTAAGAGCTCTATGTGTGTCTAAGTATGTGTGTGTCTGAGTGGGACAGAGAGAGAGAGAATCTGGCTGAGTGCTGCCAGACCAAATAAATAAATAAATAAATAAATAAATAAATAAAAAAGGGACAAGTATGCATGAATGAGCCCTGATTAGGACCATGGACAAAGTGTGCATGAATTAGCCCTAATTTCCAGAAAATATGTATGAACATAAAAGCCTATAAATAAAGAGATAGTGTGAAGTGGTGAATGTGTGAATGTGTGTGAACCCAATATTAATACTGTGGCATTGTAAGATAATATTCACTGTGTATAAAAAATACTGTGCTTTTTGGCAAGTACTAATAAGAAAAATATTGTATATTAAAGAGTGGCTATCACTGTTAAGTCTTGTTAATGAAGGTGAAAGTTTGTGTGATTATGCTGTTGTAAGTAAATTTAGTCACTAAGTAAGTGCTTAAGTATAAGATAATACAGGAATATCTTGGTTGTGGTGACAGAGGCTATAAAGCATAATGGCAGCCTCTCCTGTGGAGATATTGGTGTTGAAGCATCCGTTGTGTGGAGATCTCATAACTAAGATCTCAAATAAATGGCAAAAGAGAACTAAAGATATGTCACGAGTGACCGAGGGGAGAAGACAAAAACCTTAGCAGTTAGCCCGTGTTGCGTGGACGGTAGACCCAATGGTGAAGTGATGAAGGGTTTGAGCTGGGAGATGTGGAATACCGGGTGGATCCGGAGCGCCGCAGGCAGCTGGAGCCGGTAGGTGACAGGATTGATACAGAGGGTGATGCGATATGGACCAATGAACCTGGGTGAGAGCTTTTTAGATTCAGTGTAGAGGTGTAGGTTCTTTGTAGACAGCCATACCTTGTAGACGGCGATGTTGTGAAGCGTAGCGAATGTTGGCGCGCTGGATGGCCTCTTTGGCTTGAATCCAGGACTGTCGACACCTTCAGACCAACTGTTGGGCCGAGGGTACTTCAACCTCCGGTTCTTGATGTTCGAACATCGGAGGCTGGAAACCCTGGCATACCTCAAATGGGCTCAACTTCGTGGCGGAGGAGACGTGGAGGTTGTGAGACAGTTCTGCCCAGATGAGGTAGCGGGCCCAGGAGCGCTGGCGGTCGGCAATGAAACATCTCAGGTAGCGCTCCAGTTGTTGGTTGGCCCGTTCCGTCTGACCATTAGTCTGGGGATGGTAGCCCGAGGAGAGACTGCAGGTAGAATTGATCAGACGGCAGAAGGCCTTCCAGAACCGTGCAGTGAACTGGGGCCCCCTGTCCGAGACGATGTCCTTTGGGAACCCATGCAGACGGACTACGTGC
>JAAGKR010002772.1:44559-84025 GCA_011419295.1 Clarias macrocephalus
GCGGGAGTAGATGAGGATATCATCTAGGTAGACAAATACCCATCGTCCCAACATGTCCCGGAGCACGTCATTAATAAAGCTTTGAAAAGCTGCTGGAGCATTACAGAGTCCGAAGGGGATGACTAGGCTTTCGTAATGTCCAGAAGGGGTAATAAATGCTGTCTTCCACTCATCGCCCTCTCTGATACGTACCAAGTTGTAGGCGCTCCGGAGGTCCAACTTTGTGAAAATGGTGGCACCAGAGAGGGCGTCCAGGGCTGAGTTGGTAAGAGGCAGCGCGTGTCGGTTTTTTATGGTGATGTTGTTTAGTCCCCGATAATCGACACAGGGACGTAATTCGCCCGAACTCTTCTTTACAAAGAAAAATCCCGCGGCGGCGGGCGAGGAGGAAGGTCGGATGGTACCTTGGCGGAGAGCGGACGACACATACTCCTCCATCGCCCGCGTCTCGGTGGGAGAGAGAGAGTATAGACGGCCGCGGGGTGGAGCGGAACCCGGCTGGATCTCAATTGCCAGGTCACAGGGGCGATGAGGAGGAAGGTGGGTGGCGCGTCTCTTCCAAAAGACCCCAGCCAGGTCCCGATATGTAGTGGGGATGGCGTTGGTGTCGACATCGGGGACCTCGGACTTCCTAGAGCACGTCCCAGCCGGCGCCCGTAGGCAGAGTTCGAGGCAGGTCGGCCCCCATTGTAGGATCCGGTTTTGAGACCAGGAGATGAGAGGGTCGTGTTGGAGCAGCCATGGATATCCGAGGATGATGGGTGGCGAAGAGATGAGGTGAGGTGAAAACGGATTGATTCTTGGTGTTGATCAATGGTGAGGGTGATGGGTCGAGTCTGGGTGGTGATAGGGCTGGTGGAAAGGGGCCGACCGTCTACGGATGTTATTCGAACGGGCTGGGATAACGCCTCAGTCTCCACCCCCAATCTTTTGGCGTAGGAGGAGTCAATAAAGTCGATGAACGCGGAGCTTTGGACTCGTTTGTGGCCAAATTGGAGGTGTACCTGAACCATAAGACGCGAGATGCTGGGTGTGGTGGTGGCGAGATGGAGGTGACCCGGTGAGCTACCCCTCTGATTCACCGGGCCTGGTCGTTTCCCGGGCGTGAGGGGCATATCGCTCGATGATGGGCTGCTGACCCACAATAGGCGCAGGATCCCTCCCTGAAACGTCGTTCTCGCTCTGCAGGGTTCAAGGAGGCGCGTCCTAATTGCAAGGGTTCCCCGGCTCTCGTGTCAACCACGGCGGGAGGTGGAGACCCGGCAGACGCCCGAACGGTGGTGGTGAAAGCTGGTGATCGGGGCGTGAAATGTGAGAAGAGGGGCGTGATGGGCGGCAGGGTTCGGAGCTGGCTTCAGGCGAGCAAGCAAGTGCTGGTCGATTCGGAGGGCGAGCTGGACCAAACCCTCCAGGGTAGCTGGAAGCTCTCGCCCGGTGAGCTCGTCCTTGATGCGAGACGCCAGTCATTCATAGTAAGCCGTCCGGAGGGCGGCATCCCCCCAGGTGGTCTGCACGGCGAGGGTGCAAAAGTCTGCAGTGTAACGGCTCACGGGCGACCCACCCTGCCGCAGATGGTACAGTTTGCTGTCGGTCTCCACCTCAGCAGCAGGATGCTCAAAGGTCAGCTTTAATTGGCGGGTGAACTCTCCATATGAGTAGGCCATATCTGAATCTGACCTAAGAACCTCCGTGGCCCACTCAGCTGCCTGCCCGGACAGCAGCGAGACGAGGAGTGCAACGCGCAGTCGGTCTGTGGAGTACTTGGTGGGATTGAACTCAAACACAAGATCCAAAGATGTTAAAAACACACTGCACTTCCCATCTGTGCCATCCCATCTGTGCCATCCCGGTAAGTGTATGAACACGTCAGAAGAGGAAGGGGGGGGAGGGGCGGTGCTGTCGCCGCCGCGGTGGGCGTGGCAACAGCCGGCTGAACAGCCGCCTCACGGAGGGTCGCATTCTCCTGCCGTAGCTCCGCCACCTCGCCTTTTTGTTAATTTATAATCTTAATCTGTTTTATCTCATCTACTCAGCTAATTAGGTTTCTTAGCTAGTTAGGTATTTAATTTCTTTATGTTGTATGTAGCACCTTGGTCCTAGAGGAACTTTGTTTTGTTTCATCGTCTACTGAACTGTATATGGCTGATATGACAATAAAGGCCTACTTGATTAGACCTGACTTGACATGTTTGGAATGATGTTTTCAATTAACCAGGTATTTACTTATTTTGGTTTTCATATAAATAAGTTACGTTTTCTCGTACAGCCGTGTGTGCTGGGGTGGAGCAAGATGCTGTCAGAGAAAAGTAGAGAAAAAAGATAGATAAGGTTATTGAATGTTTAGCTCGCTAACACATGCACAGTGCAGTAACATGAAGCCTAAAATTACCTAAGCTTACCTCAGGGTCAGTAATGTCAGAAACATTAATGTCAGAAACAAACTGGCCTCACATATATATTGCAAACTGTCTAAAATATCCTGCACTATAACTGAAAAATATTTTCTTATAAATAAATAAATAAATAAATAAATAAATAAATAAATTAATTAATTAATTAATACTTACCCAAAATAAAGAGTCCATAAAATGGCCTTCCTCACCTCTTTAGTGTAGTTTAATCGTGTCAGTCCAGCGAGGAAGGGGGTGGGGGTTTTATAAATCACATGATTGATCTCAGGTAAGGTAAATTTCTGTTTATTTAGTTTATTCAGTCTGTCTCCAAAGTTTTCAAGAACACATTGTTACCAGCTGTCTCGACATATTTCGTTATAAGAAGTTGGGCCAGCAATATAATAATAATTAATTCAACATTTATCTAGTTGAAGTTTTTACAGTGTACAGTGACCACTTTTATTTTTATCTTTTATCTTTTAAACGAGCTTGATTTTATCTTGATAAACGAGCAAGGTCTTGATATACGAGTAGTATGCATGCTCTTTGTTTGCCAAGCGTCACATGATCACAACTGAGCCAATGATTCTTCTCTCTCTCTTGTGCTGAGGGATTATGGGTAACCACATGTGTGCTTGTAAAGCATTTTAAAAATTTTGTGTCCAAATGTAGTGACTGTTCTTTAGTAACTGTTCTGCAACAATGCACCCTGTGATGAAAAAGGTTTAAAAGGCTGTAGCAATGCGAGAGATGAATCTGTTTAACAACAATGCAAAGGCACACTTCCATAAAATCATCAAAAGGAGGCAAAAGCAAGTGTCATTTAAGAGGTTCCTTGTTAAAGAACACAGCAGTGTTTCCTTTAGAGTGCATATGTGCACTCGTGCACGAGTGCATTTATGTGAACGATTTCCTACACATTAGCCCTCTAGAGAGAGCTGCGCTCTCTCAGATGGGAGAGATGAGATGTACTTAGTGCCTTCACATTAATTACGGCTCAACAGCCAATCAGGGACGTCTGTGAGCTCATGCAAGCGGAAGGAGCGGCTAGAGCTGTCCTCCGAGTGTGTTATGCCGCCCCCAACGGTGTCTGAGCAAGCAACACTTGATAGTCTTTGGCCCTCCCAATTAGTGCCCTAGTGCCCTACATGGGGAGGAATTGGACACGACCAAATTAGGGTGAAAATCGTAGGGAATTTTTTTTTTCATTTAGTTCATAAAAGAGCATGCACGCTATGCACACAGAGTGTAGGCACTAATTGAATCCTGACTCAGAAGGTGCAAGACAATAGTCCTAAACTGTATGCCACCAAGCCACCCATGTGAATTATGGATAACATTTAAAAAAAAAAAAAAAAAAAAAAAAAACTGCTTAATAAATAAACCCTTGGAGTTATTTGTTATAAAATAGTTTTCAGTCAACAAACATATGTGATAAGTTTTTAGTGATAATGATATAAAATAATAGCTAGTACAGTACTTGCTGCATTAGTAATTATTACATTCTTTTACATCTATTAGATTTCTTTCTCAGATGAAACCTGAAAGAAATAGGGGGAATCTTTTGAAATCGTCACTCCTAACATGCTTTGTGTCTTAATGGCTTAATGCAATAATAAATATTATTTGCATTCTTGTTCTTATTACACTCACTAATCGTCTGTACTTTTTTATCCTGTGTTCAGGGTCGCGGGGGCCTGGAGTCTATCCCAGGAGACTTAGGGGATGAGGCGTGGTACACCCTGTGCTTGTTGTGCTAAAAAGAGTTGGTGAACAATTGAAATTGCGTTAAGAGAATTGTTGTTGGGCTGAGACAAGAACTGGAGTAGACCTCTATGTCCTTGCCTAAACCAGTTAGCACTGGATCCTTACTTGCGTGTAACAGGGTGCTCTTCAGGGCTGGTAAAGTTGTGATTGAGAAAATAAACTGTCTCATCCCAGTAATGAAGTGTATTTGTATGAATAAAAGATTATTTATATCTTTTCCCTCTCATGTACCACATTCACTGCAGTTGCAGTAGCAAGTACTATCGCACAAGCACTGGACACTGACCAGATATGCCCCACTCTTTAATTTATGTTTTCCCTCATCATTTATTTTTTGCAATGCCATTTACCTTGTTATCACTGACACAAAACGTTTAATTTAATAATTATTATTTTAAAGTAAACAGTATGCATAGCGTTACATACCATATGTTTTGGACCATAATTCACTTTGCTGTGATACAGGCTTCAAGTAATTAACATGTTTTAAATCAATCAGCTGGGAAACCTTGGTCCTTCTTGAAGCCTCATTTGGTCATCACTTCTTAAAAGACATTCAAAAAGATTTATTGATAGCAAGGGTGTTAAGTTAAAAATTAAGAATTTTAAAAAGAAGAATTGTTGCATATGTCTACCACTTACAGTATCCGCCAGCTCAGCATGGTTGGTGAACCAGGAAAGAGGGACAGACATGCACACATGATGTGTCTGAATGCAACTTCTAGTTTATTTTCTGCAAAAGTCAGAGTATTTTTTTTTCAGTCACATGACTTATGTCACATAGATCTGTTATCAAGGTGCAAATGTCATTAGCATGCTCAAACTAGCCATATTAGTCATATGGAGACTCGGACAGACAGTCAGTAGGAAGCACATTAGTATATTCTGGTTCAACAAAAGGATTCAAGCAAGCCACAGGAAGTATTAACATATAAGGAAGGAGGAAGCACATCGAGGGTGTTGTTTTACGGACATATGACGTAGAACAAAGAGAGATGTAAGAGATGGAGACATGAGAAGTTCATACAATGTCAGAAAACGTTACAAAGGGGACATGTGAAACTAGACAATACACAGAACCAGAATACACAGAAGTAAATTACCACATTCACAGACACATGCATAGCGCACAATAGGCCATGATCCATTTAGCTAGCAAACAATTGTGAACAGCAATATCACAAGACACAGGCAGATAAGCATCTATATAACTAAAAGAAATATTTTGTCTGTACATTGGAACAGACCAAACTCGCTCTTTCAATTATGTCTTTACGTTTCACACGTCTGAAACCAGACTCAGAAAATTTGATCAAAAAATCTGTCTGTCTGTCTGTGTCTACTGTATGTATTACTGTATATATGTATGTATGTACAGTACAGACCAAAAGTTTGGACACACCTTCTCATTCAAAGAGGTTGAATTTGTATTATGGCAAGAAAAAAGCAGCTAAGCAGCTTCATCCGAGTCACAAGCCTCAGAAATCGCAGGTTAACAGCAGCTCAGATCAGAGAGCAGGTCAATGCCACACAGAGTTCTAGCAGCAGACACATCTCTGGAAACCACTGCTAAGAACAGGCAACAAGCAGAAGATACTTGTTTGGGCTAAAGAACACAATAAAGAAAACTCTTTGAATGAGAAGGTGTGTCTAAACTTTTGGTCTGTACTGTATGTATGTATGTATGTATGTATGTATGTATGTATGTATGCATGTATGTATGTATGTATGTATGTATGTATGTATGTATGTATGTATGTACTGTATGTCCTTCTGCCTGACAAGCCAAATTTTATCACAACATCATGCAAACGGTCTGAACCTTAATGAACCTTTGGCAGGACTTAGGTATTTGCCAGAAGTTAAATCTGTGACATAAAATAAATCAAAATGTTGATTAGAAGTGACGTCATGAGCATCTGAGTTCTGTAATACAGAAAGACAGCCAGACATGTACATTGGCTTCAACCTGAAATAATAATATCACTGATTACATCAAGTGTAATTTACTTTATAAGGTATTTATGCTAGTGAATTATAAGTCTAAACAGACATGTACAGTAACAATAACCAAATCACACACGCATACATACAAAATACAAAAGAACTTAAGAAATCATATACTGAAAATGCAACCAAGACACAAGATGTGAACAATATTCAACTACACAAATACCCTAATATACCCGGGGCTTTCAACTTAATTATGGTGGACATCCTTACTTTAATCTCTGAATAAGGCTACAAGATTTAAAATAATTGTCTACAACCACTAGATGGCACTGTTGTAACAGTTTAGACAAGGAAAAAGTAGAATATTGTCTGAGTCAGGACAAAACACTGATCACTCACTCATTCTCTATACTGCTTATCCTGTACAGGGTCGAGGGAGGTCTTAAGCCTATCCCAGGATACGGAGGACATTAGGTCAGGGGTACTCCCAGGATGCACAAGCATACACACATACACATTCATTCCATCACACACAGACCAAAAGGCGGGACTTGAGGCCTCTGTTCTACCCACTACACCACTGTGCTAGAATGTAGGATGAATCTCCGCTGTGGTTAGTAAGACACAATCAGAATATTTGAAGGAATGATCAATTCTTGAGTATACTTGAGTATAATGGGTTTATTTAATTTTTCCATATTTTTATAAGGTACTTGATTCAGTTGATCCTTTTATATCGAAAGTGTTACAATATTTTGGATTTGGACATAAATGTAATAGTGCAATTGGAACATCATATAGGGGCATCAATAGATCTATAACTATAGACCATGCCACTCGAGATTTAACATTAAGAGTGGTAGCTCACTGTTACTCTTTAAAATAGTTGCAGAGATATCTATTTCAGTTAGATATCTATTTCAGTTAAAAATAGTAGTATTGAAGGGGTAAGTGGAATGGGAAAGAAATAATAATGTCAGCTGGCAGATCAACTCTATTTTTAAAAATGCAGGCCACATTCCCTGAGCACGGCAGACATCAACCATTTCTCCAAAGGTTTAGGTTTACAGTTTATAAATGTGAAATTTTACATTACATGATCATCCTCTGTAGTCAATTCATTACAATTAATTTATTACAATATGAATATAATGTATGGAATAACACTGACAAATACAAATAAATTCTAAACAGGTGGCTACAGAGAGATATCACAATATTTGGGAGCACTTTATTTTTCCAAAATGCACAACTTTGTCTAGACTTATTTACCCAACTCTCAATAAGTTAAAATGATAAAAACCTTTAAATGATTTCATGATTTTGATTGTAATTTACTTTCAATTAAACTTTCTGCTTTCCATCTGCAAGTCCTCTCTATTTGAAATTAATTTACAAACATAATTTTACACCACATAACACAACTTTGTGACAGAACAAATTGTTTAGAAGAAGATCTGTGTGTATAGAGGAATGGAATGTCAAAGGGGTTTATGCTGTTGCTCGGTCTATGAAAGAACATGTAGACTTGTAACTAACTAACTAACTAACTAAATAAATAAATACGTTTTTAAGGTGAGAAGTCACATTGTGAAATGCATTTCCCATAGGAAATAATGGGAATATATATATGGAATATATGGGAATATTACCCATTTCCAACACTATAATCATATTTTGCATATAAAGAAGGAAAAAATCACAAAATAAACATTAAACCTCACTAAACCTGAAATTATGATTCCTCCTGGCATTGCCTGCTTTAAGATGAAACTGAACGTGGCTCCCTTTTCTTTTTGCTACCATTCTAACGTTCTTGGGACTCATGGTGCTATGTCTTCAATAAATCCTACCAAAAAGTAAACTTGCTTCACTTGGCCTTCCACTGATGCAGTGGAAGTTCTGAATGGCTCTCAGACGTGCGCACAATTTGGCCAGCGTTCGGCTCGGCTCAGTTCGGCTCGACTCGGTTCGGCTCAATTTGGTTCGGCTCATTTTGTTTGCTCACATAATTTCACTAGGGGTAAACCCTGGACATGGTACAAGCATGCACACATTTACTGACTCACACACTATGGACAATTTGGACATATAATTTAGTCTAATTTGCATGCTTTTAGACTGGGGGAAGAAACTGAAGTACCCAAAGGAAACTCAGCCAGCACGGGGAGAGCATGCAAACTCCCTGCACACAGGTGTTAGGCAGGAATCAAACCCTCAATCCTGGAGGTGGAAAGCCACAGTGATAATCATTATGACACTGTGCCACCAATATATACCCAACAATATATTGCTATCCTTCTAAAAAAATAAGGCAAAAAAAAAATTTACAAAAAAGTTTTACAATTTTAACTTTACTTTGAAAAAAATTATTTTTTTTTGCCTTATTTTTTAGAAGGATAATTAAAGATTTGGATAATTTGTTTTTCAACTGTGACGTCTTTCTGGAGTGATATGCAGACCTGGTTACAGTCAAAATCAATCGTTATACCATAAATCATAGTGTAACCTACCTATTTATTAATTTATTAATTTATTTATTGACTGCTGTTTATATGGCTGTCAGAAGTTTGATGAATACATACATTAGCCCAGTTGCTGAGATGATAAGAAATGGCTGATAAAGTTGTAGACAAAGCATTAATTGCTAGAGAATTTGAGAACAATATTAATGTCTATTCTGGACTCAGTAGGGGTCAATCAGTGCTTAGTAGGACCCAATCTTAAAACTGGTCATACTCTAGAAGTAATACTAACTTTCGGATTAAATATAGGAAATATAATGTAAATATAAGAAATATAATGACATTTCCACAGTCTGAAGTCAGCTCAGATCATTATCTCCACTTATTAAAAGCGTGTCTTAATCATAATATACATACTGTATATTGCTATAAATGTATATTTAAGGACATTAAACATGCATTCATAGCAGCATTATCAGTAATCTTCCAGAGTTCTCAACTATAAAAGATGAAAGGATCGCTGACTGACTGCACAGAAATCGATCCGACGAGTTGGCATTCCATTTTGATGGCATCAAGCTAAATTGGTAATATTTCAAACAGCATGGAAGGAGAGCGTCCAGACCTATAAAAAAGCTCTTAGTGCTGCTAGATAATCATATTTCTCCACTCTTATAGGAGATAACAAAAACAATACTAGATTCTTATTTAATACTGTAGCAAAATGACCACCAGTATTACCATGTAATGCACCATGTAGTAATAAGGACTTTTAAAATGAATTTTTTACAATAACAAAATTGAAAATTTCAGACAAAAAATTCCAGCTTTAAAACCAGTTAATTTAATATATATTGATGCACATGATACTCTAACTAGATTAGGTCAGCACTTATTTTTTACTCGCCTTAATATTTTATTCGCTTTCAAGAGACTAAACTAAATTCATTAATCTCTTCAGCAAAACCATCAATTTGTGTACTAATAACATTCACCAATGTATCCGTTAGGATTTAGACTCACACAGTAGCATTGAGACAGCACTGTTAAAGTGGCAAATGACCTCCTGTTGGCTGGGAAAACACATGCAGCTGGAAATAAGCTTTGTGATAACACAGTAACTCTGACACAGTCTCAGTCTAGGCAGAAAACTTTTTATTGTGAATAGATTTGTTATTTATAAAGTTGCAGATCTGGGGTGGGGGGGGGGGGACTTATTGACATAGAGTTTTATGATGAACTGATACATTTTGATGCTGTCTTCCCCCACTTTCTTTGATCACTCAGGTTTGTTGAAAGTGTGGTGAATTATTGCTTTAATTTTCAAGCTTCTCTATCTCTTTGTTGAGCTGCACATGGCACTCCTCAGTTATCAGTAATCCTGACCTCTTCTGGCCTCTTGGCCTGTCTGACGCATCATGGTGTCCTGCTTCTGGTTGGAGTTCTAGTCGCATAGATCTCTCTGTCTCGCTGCTGAAAATGGCTCTTTGTGGTCTGCTTGGAATGCGTGTGGTGACTGGGGATGGCTCCACTTGATCATGAACATTTTCTTGGACTTGGCAGATGCCTCCAGTTTTTCTCTGATAACTGAAAGTCCAACAAACAGTTTTGTACCCAAGTGTCCAACAACAAAAAAGTAGACTGTTGAATCTGGTTTCTTCCCTTTGTCATCTTAAGGAACTTTTCTTCCCCGCCCTTCATGAGACTCATCAGGGGCAAACTGATTATGTTATACATAGCTCCGCACAGGTATTGCAAACCTCAGTGCTTCTATGTTTTTTTGTTTTTTGACAGAAGAGCTTTCTTCTGTCAACCCTTCCAAACAAACCATACTTGTTCAGCCTTCTTCTAACTGTGCTGTAATGGATTGTAATATTTGCACTTGCTCAGTGAGTACTGCATGGTCTGAGGTTTAGCTCGTTTTTTGTATGTCTCTGAGAATTGCACGGTCTGACCTTGGATGTGAACGTGGACCTTGAATGTGCTTGGATATCCACTCCTGGGAAGATTGGCAACTGTCTTTAATGCTTCCCATTTTTGAATAATCTTTCTCACTGTAAAACATTGAACTCTACATGTTTTGAAATGGTTTTAACCCTTTCTAGATTAATGTGCAGCAACTACCCTAAGACCATTGATTATGTCTTTGGCATTAACAGTAATGCTCCAGACCAGCAAACTGCCAAAAACATCAGCACACCTACTGATGATCAATTAATCATGGGCTGATGATTAGCAGCACCTGACTGCAACTTACCCTCTAAAATCTTGTGGAAGCCGCAAGGTGGTATGTTAAAAAAATTTTTGTGGCCATGCAACTCCTGGATTGAGAGTTAGATTTTTTCTTTGTGCATAGAGTTTACATGTTTTCCCCGTGCTTGGTGGGTTTTCTCCGGATACTCCGGTTTCTTCCCACAGTCCAAAGACATGCAGATTAGACTAACTGGCGTCCCCAAATTGCCCGTAGTGTGTCTGCCTTGTGATGTACCCTGTCTCGTGCCCTAAGTCTCCTGGGATAGTCTCCAGGCTTTCCACGACCCTGTATAAGATGAGCAGTATAGAGGAGGAATAAATGAATAATGGCATGGTGAAAAAGGTTATATGATGTTGTTCATCTGAGGTTGTATTTGCCTGATAAGATCCACTATGATCAGATTATTTTTTATGTTTTTACATGAAAAACATATAGAATTAAAAGATTTTGAACAGGACTGTGTGTAGGGTACTGGACATTCATGAAAAGCGATGTCACCATAATATTTTTTTAATTGTTTATTTTGCAGTCATAACATGTCAGCTTGGAGCATGGATAAGAAAGAAATAACAATAATTAATATATTTTATTGTAGTCACATATTCCCAGACATAATTTCTGTCTTGGGTGTCTTGTCCACTTCTGTCAAACATGTATATGCTGACCTGACCTGCTTATCAGACTGTACAGGATATGGGTCATGTTACCAATGGAATATTTTCTATTAGCACAACATCACTTACTTCTTATACATTATGCTTATGCATTACTATATATGGACTAAATAACTCCTCTGCTGAAATGAAGTCTTGGGTTGGTGGCCCCCACCCTATTCCTGAGCTTTTTAAACTTTTTTAACACACATATGCGTGTGCGTACACAAAACACACACACTAATGGAAACACTGCCCTGTTAATTTATATTATATGTTTACTTATTATTTTGTATAAATTATTTTTATATGAATATTTTTGTGTTATGGAACGACTCATCAGAGTTTCCATTATTTCTTATGGGAGAAATTCACTTGGCTGTTTTGATATACAAGCATGCTTCTGGAACAAATTATGCTTGCAGTCCAAGGTTTAACTATATAGTTTTATTGTATTAAATAGGTTTTCATTTTGCATTACTTAAAACTGTTCAGTCATTTATCATGGGCAGAATATGATTTAAAAACAATTCCAGTGAAGTTAGATGATGTTAAATGAGCTTATTATTTAATATTTGAGGCAAAATAAATCTATTGGATTAATCTAAATAATTTGAGGCAAATATGTCAAGACAGCAGTTGATAGTGGAAGAGCAAAAGATAAGTGAGAAGATTTATAGAGACCCTGAACAGATGGAAATATTCTTGAGAAAGAGAGGGAAAGATGGAATAACAGGGTAAAAGAAGGCAAACGTATTGAACAATAAATGTGATGGATTGGCACCCTGTCCAGGGTGTACCCTGCCTTGTGCCCTAAACCTCCTGGGATAGGCTCCAGCCCCCCCTGCAACCCTGAATACAGGATAACGCAGTATAGACGATGAGTGACTGAGTGTGTGAGTGTGAAATTACTGAAATTGTCACCTGTCCAGCACTTATTAAAACCTGCAAGGACTGTGCTGAATCTTCAACTTTGTGGAAGAAATGTGGTCAGTAAAATAATAATGAGTGGAGATCACTTAAATGCTTAACCTGGTTAAAAAATATAATAATAAATCACACCTATGTTTAATAATAAAAGAATGAGCATTTCCTTTTGCATAATGTGACATGAACTCACAGGATTGATGCTAAACATTTGTGTGGCCATAAGAAAACCACTTATTAGTGGGACTGGCTAGCATGTTTTTTCATCAGAAAAAAATGATAATAATTTGGTTGACCCTATTCCAGAGTGATGGGTGTATCAGGATGAGAAGAGGAGCACATAAAGCAATGCACCCATCATGCTAATCATAATCATAACTGATTGGCCAGGTGTAGGCTCAGCAATATTATGTGGCAAAAAAATCACATGAGCCCAAATATTTAAAAACAATATTGATCCACTAAGAACAAAAGTGGGAGGGTTCGGGGCGCACAGTGCTGCCCCCCCCCCACCCCCCTTTAAGGATGATTTGAAGAAATCCAATTAGAGCTCAGCCTCAAGACACATGCTTTTCAAAAATTTACGTGCCTACATAGACACTCTTTAGATATACACTTTGTATAGAAATTTTATAGTTCTTTTAGATTAACTTAAAAATGAAAAAAAATGTGTGTTGTAAATTTATGTTGTTGCATGTATGTAGCACCCTGGTCCTGGAGGAACGTTGTTTCGTTTCACTGTGTACTAACTGTATATGGTTGGAATGACAATAAAAGCCTACTTGACTTGACTTGACTTGACTTTAGATTGTTCCTCTCCAGGATGAACTAAATGCACTATATTTGGCCCTAATGCCAAAAGTGATGAATTGAGATGCCTCAAGGTGCTGGCACTGCATGTCATACTGTGTCCAGTCATGTTTTGAAAAAAAGGTGAAAATCTTTCTGTTTTGGTCCAAGTTAGTTCTGAAATATCAGTAAGAGTGCATAAAAAAAGTGGCTTTAGTAACTACTATCGCTTTATATATTTACAAAGAAGGTGATGAAGATTTGGTGTTTTTTGAAAAAGTGACCTGTTTCAAGAGGTGCTGCTACATCATCCACTGAAGACAATAGAGTAGACCATTATATAGCAGGTGTAAAGAGAATATGTTGCATAGAGGTCTCAAGCTATGAAAATAGCAAAAATGGCAGTCCAGTGAATTCTTTGTGATCTGGTAGAAGCAAGAATAGATACAGAAGCCTTAAAAAACAGTTTATGTCCAGTGAGTGTTAAAATGTAATGTCCTAAGTGAATTATACGATATATATACGAATATATATAATATAATATACGGAAATCTTTGCCCTGTTTCTTTTTTTTTGTCATATTTGTCCCACTTAAATGATTCAGATCACCTAACAAATTTTATTATTACACAAAGATAAACCGAGTTAATACAAAATACAGTTTTTAAATTATTATTGTATTTATTATGGAGAAAAAAGCTGCTCATACCTACCTGTCCCTACTTGCCTCACCCAGACCTGATTACTGCTAGACCTGTTGAACTAAGAAATCACTTAAATAGAACCTGTCTGAGAATGTGAAGCACACTAAAAGATCTAAAAAGCAACAAAATCTAAAGAAATTCAAGAACAGATGAGTGTTTGAGTGAATTGATATGTTTCAATCTGGGAAGGGGTGACAACCTTGGGACTCCTGTGAGCCACGGGGATAAAGAAAATCCAGAAATAGAGAAAACTTGGAAAAGTGGTGAACCTTCCCAGGAGTGGCCGACCTACCAGCAATGACTCATCCAGGTGAAGAACCTAGAACAACAACTAAAGAACTCACTTGTCTCAGTTAAGGTCAGTGTTCATGATATGGCAATAAAAGAAAGTGGCAAATGGCATCCAAGATAAGACATCAGTTTAACTTATTGGTAGGTGTTCATCTCGTTACATCTGGCATAAAACTAACATAGCGTTTCATAAAAAGAACCTCATACAACACTCAAACATGGTGGTGGTAGTATGATGGTTTGGGGCTGCTTTGCAGCTTAAAGACCTGGATGAATTGCCATAATAGATGGAACCATGAATTCTACATTCTAGCAGAAAATCTTAAAGGAGAATGTCCGCCATCAGCTTGTGACCACAAGCTCAAGCATATTTAAGTTATGCAGCAGGACAATGGTAAAAAAAAAAATAAAAATAAAAATGGTCCAAAAGTCCATCTCCCATCTCTGAATGGCTAAATTATAAGAAAAGAATGGTTTTGGAGTGGCCTAGTCAAAGTCTGCACTTGTTGTCATGTGGCATGACCTTAAACAGGTTAAACCCTCCAAAATTTTTCCACAGTGATGTGAAAGACTCGTTATAGGAAAAGTTTGCATTTGTTTGCATTTGTTACTGCCAAGGGTGGCACAACGAGTTATTAGGTTTTCTTAATAAATCAAATAATCATTTATATACTGTAAAAAAAAAAACATATTTACTAGGTTTTCTGTGTAAATTTTATAGTCAGCCATAACATTTATACATATTTTACTTAACTTTATTATTATTATTATGTTAATATAATATACATCATACTATTTTTCTTTTCTTGAAGTGTGTATATATTTTTGTGTATACACACACACGCGGTTAAAGGAGACATGTAAAGAGTCTGAAGTGAAGTGCTGTTTGTTCCATATAAAGCTTTCAGAATCGTGAACACGGCATTATAGCCAGATTTGATTTTCTCTGCATTGACTACACTATGGCGGAACAATTGTTGCTGAGTATTGTTTCCGGCCGACATGGTTATGAAAGCACAAGGATTGGCCAATCGGATTAACCAGACACTAAGTAAGCGTGTCAAAAAAAAAAAAAGAAAAAAAAAAGATGTTCCCATAGTGACTCGGTTGCTTTCAAGATTAGCTTCATTCGTGCAACAGAAATTGATGGAAATTATTCGAGTTGCCAGAAAGAAGCTTGGGTTTTCGAAGTCGCTCGTTTTATTAAATATCCCTTAGGACCCAATATAAATATGTTGTTTTTAAAGGTTTAAGGAAAACTAGAATGAAGCCGTGATTTATTTATTTATTTATTATTTTTAGTTTGCCTGTGTTTTCCGCCACTCCACCCTTTTTCCCTGTCTCATGAACCTTCCCTGTCTTTTGTGTAAGGGGAGGGGCGGAGCAGCGTGTCATTTAGTCACCGTACATATGCACGCAGCGTGCTCAAAACGGCGTTCTACACTCATCTCAGTTAACCGTGGGTAATTTTGCCCACTGTACAAATTTAAGAGTATTTATTGCAGTCTCGCGTCTAGATCCGACCGGGAGAAATGGAATTGTAGAGTTTATCTCCATCGACTGCTTCGAAGAGTGCACTGGAAAGCGAGCCTGGAAAAGAGTGAGTCCGCTCTCATTGGTACAGATTCCGTTGTATTGCTTCGTTAACTGGTAACACCCGCTAATGATTGCTCCTGGACCGCCGGTTATTTGCTTAGTGTGTAAAACGGGTTTACAATGCGGATCTTCTATTGTCGGCGAAATGATGCCTCTGTCTACGTGTGGTTTGTTATTGCAAACGCTTTTTTTTTTTTGGTCTGGTGTCAGCAAGGGAAGGGGCAATCGGAGACCTTATCTGTCTGCAAGGTGTTAGGATACCTCATGCATCACTGGAAAATTTCCCACCACGCACATAATAGCGACAACTGACGTAATTTTTAAATCTGAGAATTCCTGCTGATTCGGTGTATTTGGAAGCCAGAAAACTGTACATAGATCATCATGTTTAATAGAATTTAAAAATGTCCTTATTAAAAAACAACTCTAAGGAAAATAACAAAAACATCTACAGCTAAAGGCACAGAGAGAATTTTTGTTCATAATAGTGCTAGTGCAGTCTAGTCTGTAAATAAACAGGATAACTTTTAAATCTAATCTATGAGTATACAATATAATGTGCATAAACAACAAACACTTGCCATAGTGCAATATATATATATATATATATATAAAATATATATATATATATATATATTAGCAACAATTCTTTCTTTTCCTTTCTGCTTTCCTGAAACAGCGTATCTTTATAAAAACAAAAAGTGAAAAAAAGCAAAAACAGGGAAGGTACTGGAAAGAAAACTTAAAATAAAGGTTGTATTGGGTCAGATCTGCCGGAACAGCATTTTTGGAACAGCAATGTGAGATCATCATTGTGAGGCTGTCAAAAAGGGTTTAACTGACTGATAAAAGATCCTGCAGCTTCTGTCACTGGCATGTAACCTTGGGGAATACACACACACACACACACACATGAACATATGTTCATATATATATATATGTCATAGTTACATTAAAGCCTACTTTTAAACTCAGTTTTTCGCAATTTTTGACATTTAGTCATAGTGAACATTCCCTGTCTTTGGTCAGTTAGAATTACTACTTTATTGTTAAAAAAAAAATGCAGTGGTATTGTATGAGGACGTCTGGCATGGCAGAGAAGTATGTTAGAGTGGTGCCGGACATGTATAAGAGCTGTAAGACAGTGGTGAGATTGCTGTGTGTGTGAGAAGAATTCAAGGTGGAGGTGAGTCTGCATCAGGGAATGGCTCTGAGCTCCTTCTTTTTTGCTCTGGTGATGGACAGGATGACAGAAGAGGTTAAACAGGAGTCTCCATGGACTGTTTTTTACAGATGACATTGTGCTTTGTAGTGAGAGCAGGAAACAGGTTGAGGAAAATCTAGAGTTGGATGTATGCTCTGGAAAGCAGAGGAATGAAGGTTAGCTGTAGCAAGACAATATGTGTGTGAATGAGAGGAACCCAAGTGGAACGGTGTGGCTACAGGAAGCAGAGGTAAGGAAGGTGCAGAACTTTTAAGTACTTTGGGTCAATGGTCCAGAGCAATGGAGAGAGTGAAGAGGTGTGTGCAGGCTGGTTGGAACGCGTAGAGAAAAGTGGCAGATGTGTTGCGTGATAACATATCAGCCAGAATAAAAGGAAAGGTGTTCAAGACAGTGGTGAGACCAGCAATGCGCTACAGCAGTGGCACTGAAGAAAAGACAGGAGGCAGAGCTGGAAGTAGCTGAACTGAAGATGTTGAGGTTCTATTTGGGATTGAAAATGATGGATAGGGTCAGAAATGAGACTCAGAGGGACAACCCATGTTAGATGTGTTGGAGATAAAGTCAGAGAGGCCGACTGAGAGGATTTCGACATTCTGAGGAGAGATATATTGGTAGAATATATCAGTAGAAGGATGCTGAGGTTGGAACTGCCAGACAGAAGGTCTAAAGGAAGACCAAAGAGGAGATTTATGGATGTAGTGAGAGTATATGTTGTTAGTTTGGGTGAGAGAAGAGGATGCAGAGTTGGATGGAGGCAGATGATTTGCTCTGGCAACCCCTGAAAGGGAACAACCGAAAGACAAAAGATATATGTTGCCTGGAACTGTGATATAGAGAATTATAAGTGAAATAATCTATTTATAAACAATGGTTGGAAGAATTACTTTTTTCCACAACAATGTAATGCAAAAGTAGATGTCCTAATAGACTTGGCCAAAGATTGAAATCAATGGATAATAACTTCAGTTCAAATGTGAGGCCAAAAAGAATAATAAAAAAAAATATGTGGGCAACTAATGAATAAGTACCTCATGATTTAATTGCTTGTAGATCCACCTTTAGCAGCCTCAACTTGAGGTAATTGTTTATTGTATGACTGTCAGTCTCTCAATTGTCTCATTGTGGATGAATTTTGGCCAATCTTCTTTGCCTTATTTCATTTAGGTTTTTTGGAATTCACATATGCACAGCTCTCTTAATGTCCCATCACAGCATTTCATTTTGATTCAGGCCTTTGACTAGGCTGTTCCAAAAACTTGATGCTTTTAATTTTCATCCATCTGATGTAGATTTACTGGTGTTCTTTGGGTTATTGTCCTGTTGCACGACCCAGTTTTGACCAAGCTTTAGAGTTGCAGAGATGAGATGGCCTCATATTTGACCCTAGAATACTCTGGTATACAGGGTGGCCAGCTCCTGTGGCTGCAAAACAAGCCCAAATCATTATCCCTCCACCGCCGTGCTTGACAGTGGGTATGGGATGTTTCTGCTTAAACGCTGTTTGGTTTTTGCCAAACATGGCTCTGGGCATTGAGGGCAGACGACTCCACTTTGGTCTCATTTGTCCATAGGCCGTTGTTCCAGAAGTCTTGTGGTTTGTTCAGATGCAGTTTTGCAAACCTCAGTCGTGCTTCCATGTTCTTTTTAGACACAAGAGGCTTTCTCCTGGCAACCCTTCCAAACAAACCGTACTTGTTCAGTCTTCTAATTGTGCTGTCATGGGCTTTAACATTTAACATGATCAGTGAGGCCTGTAGGGACTGAGATGTAGCTCTTGGGGTTTTTTTTTTGTATTTCTCTGAGCATTGCATGATCTGACCTTGGGGTGAATGTGCTGGGACGTCCACTTCTGGAAAGATTGGCAACCGTCTTGAATGCTTTCCTCTTGTGAATAATCTTTTTACTGTGGAATGTTAAACTTGAAATTGTTTGGAAATGGTTTTATAACCATTTCCATATTTATATGCAGCAACAATTCTTCTCTCAGACCTCTTGGCACTGTTCACACCTGAGTGCTTCAAACCAGCAAACTGGAGATCGGGGGAGCGCAGAGTTGGGGGGAATTGATTCAGGGGAGCTAGGGGGAATTGATCGTTATGAATTGCAGTTCTTTTGCAATTCATGTATTGCCACACTGACTTCAACGTCGATTTAAAAAAAAAAAACTTTTACATTGCATTACATTACAGATGAAACAGTCAATCGGTGGTTGGTTTTCAGTTTGATAGACTGGTGAACAGCCGATCAACCTCAGGTATAAACAATTCTATACCGAGCGCAGAAGCTTCTGAGTGGTGCAATAAAACCATATTTTTATGATGTTACATTATCAAAAAGCACGGTCATGAAAACCTCCGATCTGCCTCTTTTTCCGATCTCTGTCAAGTTGAGTTTTAAGTTTTTGGTGGCATTTGAGGCGGTTAAACGTCGCTCTTTTTATAATTCTACAGATGGTACACTTTGGACTATGTACACATTTTCATCCCGTGTGTTAGGAGTTTATTTAGAAATAATAATTGTGGCGGAAGGCATATGCGTGCTGCTCAGTAAAATGTAGCTTTTTGTTTCATTTAAGTTAAATGTTAAACTTTTCAAACTTTGTTTTTGAAGTTTTGTATTGTTTTAATGCTGCTCTTGGTTTACTAGAAAACTAATGTTATAAGAAAATTGCTATGTTTATTTAATCATTAACATTTTTAAAGGTTTAAAATAGTAACAAAATCAGGGAAAAATGTAATATCAAATTGGGATTTGATTGGTGATTCCCATCCCTAGAGCAAACTACCCAAACTGCCAAAACTTCTGCTTTTATAGTGGTCTACACATTTGCTGATGATCAATTGATCAATTGATCATCAAGGGCTGACGATTAGCAACAACTGGCTGTAACTTACCTTCTTAAATCCTGTGGAAGCAGTAAGTGGTACCTAGTATTCCCTAGTTTTTTTTCCAAGGTTTTATCTGCGGTTCTATTTGCCTACTAAGACCCCGTGTGATCAGGTGATTATTTTTATTTTTACACAAAAACACCTAGAACTTAAAGGGCTTTTTCTCACTTTTGAACATGACTGTATTACAAGCGTGGTTATTAATAATAATAATAATAATAATAATAATAATAATAATAATATTATTATTAGTTTAATGTATTTCTTTGTTTTATTAGATTATTAAATTTTTAATAATTTTAATTTTTTATTATTGATTAATTATTACTTAAATAAAAGAAAGAAAAAAAAAACAGCGTAGAATATATTAGAATATTTCTAGTAGGGATAGGAACCATCAGAGACCACACAATATGGTTTCACGTTACTGTATCTATGTGCAGATTTGATTTGTATTGCAATTTTATAAATATTTAAATATTTTTTTCACTTTATTTTATTTTATTTATTTATTTTTAACAATTTGGAAACCTTGAACCATGTTTAACAAAAAAAATTATGTGATTTCCACAGGTTTTATATACTGTATACTAGTGGTGGAGCGTGTGAGTCTGTGTGAGTCTGTGTGTGTCTGTGTCTGTGTGTGTGTGAATAAACTGAATTTTATGATGACTTGGTTAAAATCAAATACATTTTACTTCATTATAAAATTCAGTTCACACACACACACACATATACATAACACTTCGCACATATTCATAAAATCATGTGTTTTTATACTTGTTTTTGGTTGTTTCTGTGACTATCACTATAATAATAATAATATTTGTATAATTTATTTATATAATTTGTTCTACATTTTTGAGATGTCATTACCATATTCCGGGAGCAGTACAGTTTTCACATTCTAACTGTAATGATAACTTTGATTCTGCATGACACATAAGAAAACCCAAAAGCTCTGTGTGACGTCTGAAACCTCCCTGTTAATACCCACCGGTTGTTTAAGCAGTTGTTCTAAATTGGTCATTGACAAGTGCTATGCTACCGGACGGATCCATGCTACTTGAGTTTTAAGGCCTAATCCTCCTTTTTACTGTGCGAAACTGTGTATCTCTGCAGGGCACGTCAGTACGCCCTACTTATACCTTTTTACACCATCCGCTTCCTCTCAGTATACTGCACTTACACTACCGCTTCTGTACCTGTTTATTCTGCTAGAGCAAGAGGGAACTGTTGGCTACTATTTAATCGATCGCAGAGCACAGATGGAAGATGGATTGATTTTTTAAAAAGAGCTGGCGAATACACTTGGGTGGCTGTCAATATGCTTGGGTCATCAACATCAACAAAACAAGGGCAGCATTTACATAATACAACATAATTTTCAATGTCAGTATAAAACTTAAAAAAACTTATAATGACACAGAAATGCTACATTTTTTGCTGATGTGTTTGCTATATCAAACAAGTGTTTAGGGAAGGCTACATTTTTATGCAAAAACAAGAGCTAGTCAATATGCTCTGGGGAAAGATTAGTCTCTGGTCAGTAATTATATCTCCTGCATTTGAGAACACATGTTCAGCAGTCACACATGCTCCTGGCACACACATGTACAGCTTGGCCAGCTTTGTAAGGAAGGATATTCAACAGTCTCATATTCCCTAAGCTCCTGCAATGACTGCAAAAGTTAAAGTAATATGAAGAATTATCTTTTTTTAATTCCTTGTAATTTATTTGCAATTTAGTTTAATTGGGAATATTGCTTAGCTGTTTTCGTGCATTGATGAGACTTTGAAGTTGAACTTATTGGAAGCTGTGAGTCCCATTAGATCTGGCATAAATCTAACGGAGCATTTCATAAAACGAACATCATAGCATCAGTCAAACATGGTGGTGGTACTGTGATGGTTTGGGGTTGCTTTGCAGCTTCACGACCTGGACAACATGCCATAGTTAATGGAACCATGACTTCTGTGCTCTACCTGAAAATACCGAAGGAGAATGTCCGGCCATCAATTCGTTACCTCAAGCTCAGGCTCACTTGGGTTGTGCAGTAGGACGTTGATCCAAAACACAAGTCCACCTCTGAATGGCTCATAAATAACTTAAGGTTTTGGAGTGGCCTAGTCAAAGTCTAGCCTTAAATCCAATTGAGATCTTTAAAATGGCTGTTCATGCTCAAAAACCATCCAGTGAGGCTGAATTAAAATAATTCTGAAAAGAACAATGTGCCAAAATTCCTCCACAGTGATGTGATGTACTCTGACAATTATCTCAAACGCTTGATTGTAGTTGTTGCCACCCATGGCTAGGCTTAGGTTTAGGGTGCATTTTGTATAATGTTGTATAACAAAACGTGCTTTCAAAAAGTCCCTGCAGTGACGTAGAGTAGATTATGGGAAAATATACCTTTAACGAAACTCATAATTTTTTTCACTCATGTATTTAATTTCACACAGTCTCTGGAAAAGCTGCTTGACATTTTCCCCCAAATTAAATCCGTGTATTTATCACCAGCTTTAAAAACGTGCTTCACTAGAAAAACACGTTCTTTAATGGTTAACATTTTCACACAAAAATACAAAGCCAACGTCTCACAAAGAACTCCTTGGATACGTACAACAGACTGGTCAACAAACTGCTACTACTTTCTACTTTATGTAGACTTTATAAATTAAATATACACACGAGTGCGTGCGTGTATGTGTGTGTGAGATATGTGTATATTAAATACATACTAAATATATATATATACACAAAATGTGTAAACTGTAAAATATATATTATTCCAACACACTGGTTTTGTTATTTTTCAGACATTCTGATTTACTGGAGCGTTTCAGATCATTGTTCTTTTGTACAACCCCGTTTCAGCCAAGTTTTAGCTGGCTCACAGTTGCCTCTAGAATACTGTGGTATACTGAGGAGTTCATGGTCGACTCAATGACTGCAAGGTGCCCAGGTCCTGTGGCTGCAAAAAAACCCAAATTATCGCCCCTGCATCGCTGTGATTGACAGTGGGTATGAGATGTTTCTGCCGAAATGCTCTTTGGATTTTCCCCAAACATAGCACTTGGCATTAAGGCCTGTCTCTAAGCTGGCAGTTCCTTTGACCTCATGGCTTTTATTCTGACACAGTATACATTGTCAGCTGTGAGGCCTTCTAAAGAGGTGTGTACCTTTCCAAAAGAGTAATTACAAAATGTATTGTACATTTTAATTCTATATGTATAAAAGGGAGGCTTTGTTTGTACATTGGTCAGAGCTTGCTCTTTCAATGATATCTTTGAAAGAGCAACATTTCATACACTGGATTTGCATGAAGTTGAATCTGCGCCATAAATTAAATCAAAATGTTGAGTGGAAGGGACATTATGAGCAGTTTCGTTAACTTTAAAGTTTTTCTTTGAGCCGATCAGTGCAATAGTTTACCGTAAAATACACAGAGTATGCAGAACACACAGAAATGATGTGATGTCCCATACAAAGGGCCCAAATTCTCATCAAACGCTCAACACACCATGGCTTACTCAAAAAGCTATGTAACTTTTTTGAAAACGGAATCTTTAAAGATGAATTGACGGATCATTCATTGTTTATTCTTCCTGCAGGAAGTTTAAAACCAGTTTGTGACATATGTTCCACTATATACTAAGTAGCCACTATGAGATAAAACACAGGTATATATGTAATATTGAGCAAACATATCCGCAGCAGTCCGAGGTGAGGGAGTGTAAAATATTTGAAATTACAGTGTTGAGTCAATATGTTAAGTAAAAGTGGTTATGAACAGTCATGTGCCACATTTAATAATCGATTTCAAACTGAGTGTATTTGGCTTATGATGAAAGAAGTACAACAAGGCGTAAGGTACTCAACTTTACAAAATTTAATTTCTTTTTATTTAATGAGGTAGATTAGACAAAGTTTTGCCGTACAGAAAGACAGACAGACATGTACATGGGCTTCAACCTGAAATTATAATATCACTGATTAAATTAAAGGTGATCAGCTTATTTTTAGCTTTAACCTTTTAACCATTTATAAAAATTCTGTAACCGTCAGCAACTGGTACCAATGCTGGTTTCCTCCTGTATATATTGTTTGTCTCAGGAAACAGCTCTGACTTTAACCTGTTATAGGGTTACCGCTCCCTGCAGATCTGGGATGCACGATTCTTGCTAAAATGTGAATCTTCATTTTTCTCCTTGGTAGTTAAGATCTTGATTCTGTCCCACGATTCTCATTTTTTACCCCCAAAAACATTTATTGCACTCAAGTAAAAAAGTAAGTGCTAGTCTACACTGGGTTTTCAGCTCGCGTTAAAAACAAACAAAATGCTTTTTCTTATTTTAGAACCCTTAGGTTAGGTAGTTAATAACTTAAAAGTTGTTGAACTTATTAGAATGTTATCAGTTAGTTTTATTTATTATTGTTAAATACAGTAGCACCTGTGCTTTTTGGACACTTTGCGAACTACAGTACTTCATTACTACATGCGTTATATCATTATTATTTTTAAGGTAAATGTCAGAGTTTGTTGGGTAGTTTAAAGTCATACACATAGTTTACAGTGTAGAATTTGTTTTTTGAAAGGTTTTATTGCTTGAACTTGACATACTTTTTTTTTGTTAGCTTGTAGTCTATGCCTAACAGCAAGCATGAACTCATCAAGTTTAATGAGCTAATACAAAACTGAAATCCGTTTGAGCGATGAGAAAAAGTAAATCTGGATGCAAAACAAAGTTTAAAAAAATTTTTGTGCACGAAAATAACCAAGTAAGCTGTCTAGTCGGTTTAGGTCTGCCTTCTTGTTACACCTCATGAGTGACCGTGTGAAATGAGGAAGAAAGCTCAGAAAAGGGATTTGAATTGTATGACTGAATCATTAGCTAATCTCTGGCATGATTGGTGAATTGATGGTGTTTTGTTTGACTGTGTTGTGACTGATGAAGTGAATGCAGCGTCATCTGAATGCAGGGAAACATATGTGAGTAAATCGCATATATGTACGAAAAGAGATTGTGATTTCTTTTTATTTATGTATTTCATTTTATTTTTTTACAATTAATCATGCATCGCTACTGCAGATGTCTTTGCCTCACTTAGTAACCACAAAGCCATAAAAGTAGTATACTTTTTTTTTTTTGTCTACTCTTCATCATTGTTGTATAAATCTAGAAAGAATATGCCTAAACTGAAACAGTGTTAATGAAAATAGTGATAAATTAAATGTCGTGGTATTTTGCTTGGAATGAACTTGTAATCCACTGCAACTCAAGAGAAAGGAGGGCTACAGAGCCCAAGATTTGGAGTGGCTGTTTGATATCCTTCTATAGTTGTCTTAAGCAATCCTTAAATATACTCTCAATCCCATTTGTCTTGTTAAAGGTTTTTATGTCTTGCTTATAACTGGTATTTTCATATGAGGTATTTGGAAGGTCACCGCCTGTTAATGTATGATGTATGATTGCATGTATTTTAGTATTTATGAATTCTCCAGATTATAATTGACTGCAATGATCAATTGTAGTGCATAAGCAAACACTGGATTGGTATGTCCAAGATGTTGTTCCACAGAGCTCCAGTGATCAAGCTCACAGGGCTACAACTGTTATTCTTGACCACACTTTTAACATGGTGACCCATTTATTTTTGCAGGGCCATTACAACGCACGGCATAGTGGTGTCATATTCACGTTTTAAATAGCTCAGTGACTGGCTGAGCTCCCTCTGTTAAAACTATGCTGTAAAGAAGTTTTGTGCTAAAGGTTGTGGTAACCAGCTAGAAATCCTGATGTGTGTGGAAAAGACTTTTGCTGTGGGGTTTTCTTAAATGCCAAATCTGACAGGTTTGTACATCTGACAGGTTTGTACATCTGACAAGTTTATACAATCAGGTCCATAAACTTTGTAGGAAAAGTAAGTTTTTTTTGGTTCTGTATTCGGCCTCTGTACACCACCACATTGAATTGGAAATGACAAAACTCGATGTGAGCAAAGTCAAGAATTTGTCTTTATTTAAAGGGGTTTGATCAACAGTGGGGCATTAACAATTCAAGAATAACAGCCATACACTCAACCCTATTTGAAGAGGCTCATAAATAATGGAACAAAAGGCTGACAAGCAGTTGCATGGCCAGGTGTGACCTGTTCCCTCATTAATCAAGCAGAGAAATGGTCTAGATGTTTAAGATGGTTATGAATGTTTCTTTTCCATTCAAGGCTTTTCACTTGAGCTCTCAACATGCGGTCCAAAGACGTTTTTACAAGTGAATAATAAAAAAAAAAAAATCAAATAAACCTGTCAGTAAGATACCAAAAATGTTGGGAGTGGCCTGTACAACAGTTTGGAACATTCTTAAAAATAAGGATTTAACTGGTAAGCTTAGTAGCGGCAAAATGGCCTGTAAGACCATGGTAAATAACAAGTGGAAGACTGTAGAATCCTGTCCTTGGTTCAAAAAAACTAACTAAACAAAAACCCCCCAACACTTTTACAACATTTAGAAGATATAAATGAGATGCCTGAAACACAAATGAGAAATATTAGTTTTATTGAACATATAAAAAATCCTCAATTAACAGCATACTGTACAGTGTAATACATTTACAATTTTACATTTCAGAGATTCAACCATCTTCCCGTATGTGAAGAGTAAGTATGTATATAAAATAAAATAAAAGTACTAAACAATCTTTAGTGTAGATGGATGTTTGTCAGAGAACCATCGCCCTTGAAGCCCAAAGCATTTTTAGCCGTTCTTTGAATTATGTTTTAATAAATATACAGTATAGGAGTCAGGATTGTTCAATATAGAGTGACATTTTTTCAGCACAATATATTCAATATGAAGACTTAAATTTTATTTCAATTCAACTAACTATACACACATGACTGAGCAAAAAGGCTCATATAGGCAAGAAATAGAACAGATTTATAAGATCATGTATGGCCATAATAATAATAATAATAATAAGAAGAAGAAGAAGAATGGGATGTCTCATGTTTCTTTTATTGCATATAAATGTTAAAACAGCAATTAAAAATACAATAAAATGGAAAAAGCAATTGGCACAGATTAAAATATAGAAGCATACAGTAGAATCTCAGATAAATTACAATAAATAAGGACCCACTTTTTAGACTTAAATGAGTATATGAAGATTTTACTGTGTGATGAATTACAGCTCAACTATACCCAGATGTGGCCTGTAGCCAAAAATATTGAAAACTTGTCCAGTTGTTTAGGGAGGCTGCTTTTACAATGTTTGATCTACTGTCTGTGGTGATGTACACCACACCATTTTTCCTCCTCCAAACTGCAGGGCCCATATTCATATCCAAGTTGCTCCTATTCACGAAATTGTAGAACATTCTTATGTTGACATTTTCATGTACAGTATGTACATGTATTTGCATCTCTGCAAATATTTAGTTACATCTTTTCATAGGACAACACTGCATAAATGACTCTTTGACACAATGAAAAGTAGTCAGTGTAAAGTTTGTATAGCAGTGTAAATTTATTGTCCCCTCAAAATAACTAAAAATACAGCCAATGATGGCTGAACCCCTGGCAATGTTGAAATATCAATATTTTGTGTGGCCACCATCATTTTCCAGCACGGCTTGAATTCTCTTGGCCATGGAGTAAAGATAAAAATGATTCATGAAACATATTAGCCCTAAAAACAGCGTCCAAGGTAAAAATTGTTAAGAGTAGAGAGGAAGACTTTCAAGGCTTAAGACTTTCTATAGCAGATAACAAAATGGCGTAAAGAAGAAATCTTCTCCAAACACTAAGCATAAAAGTAAACACTACTCTTCTGTCCAATTTTGTTTTCTTGTTCTTTTACTTTCTTCCATCTCTCTTGGATTGTTCCCTACATACCATCCAAAAGTGCAATTTAAATAGACTGTCCTGTAATCATGTAAATTGGTAAAAGCTGAGCCATTTTGCTGCCATCAATCTGAAATGGATTACAAGTAATACAATAAGTATGGTAAATAAATGTAAGGACTTAAATATAGTAACTACTGTGTGGAAATTGGTTGCTTCAAAAGAAGACACATTTTCAACATTTGGCTGTTTTAATTAACTTTAAGATATTTAGCATATAATGGAAACTTTGCATAAAGTAGCCTGCATTTATGATTATACAGTTTTTTTGCACTGTCCTTCCTCAGAATTGCTCTTCAAATCACTACAAATCACTTGTAGTCCAGGGCTCCCAGCTGAGATAGGAGCTTTCTGTGAGAATTCTAAAAAGCTTTTGAATACGGGCCCAGGAGTTGAGACTTTCCTTCAGTCCTAGTTCCAATCACTTTTTATGAAATGTACTGTCAGAGTTAAATATGGCTCCACAGCTTGCCTTGACCATAGTCTGCTATTGCCATGAAGTTCTCATTTTGCAGTTCTTTCTCAACTGACACGGGGTGTATAGACCAGGCAATGCAACAACAATAATTGAGAGAGGGCAGACGTTAGCGCATGTCTACAGTCTTTATCATTGCCTTAAATTCCTTGTTTTCAACTGTGCTGTTTAGAGCCACATCTTTAGCCAAGTGATAGGCGATTTAAATTTATCTGTGTCGCTGATAACTTAGTGTATGATGATGCACTATGTAATGTCTGTGTTATTGACGTTTGTGTGGTCTGGCGGCGGGTATTTTCAGATGTGGTTTCCTTGTCCTTAATGGCTAACTCGTACTTTATTTTGTGGTTACATTCTAATATAAAGATTGGTGTTACCTTGATGATGCCAAGCACTGCATACAGTTTATTACACCTTCTGGTTTGTCATCAGGTTTAATCCCAAGAAAAGTTCCACCACATCATAGAATGTTTTTTTTGTTTGTTTGTTTGTTTGTACCAACGCTGTTCCATCGTCATGCTTACCACCACCACCAGGTTTTTCCACACAGGTTTTTTTTGTGTGAAACTATAGATTCACCAAGTAAACTGACTAGATCCACCTCCTTGTTGCACGTGATAGTCAGTTTACGTAAGTGACAGTGAAATGCCAAAAATAAGGAACAGAGATGAGTCATGATCGCTAATCTCTGGCATGATTGATGAATTAATACTATTTTGTTTTATCCTGTGTGAGTTTGACCGCTATAGCAGTTTGGGATTGTTATAAAGTAGAGAAGCGAACCTGAAAATGCAGCGTGACTTGAATGGCGGGAAATATGAGGGTGTAGTCAGCAAATTTGAAATTAAATATAGCAATGATGAAAAATAATAATCCTACAGTATCAATTGAAATTGCAAGCATGATGTTAGAAATGTTTGTATGTAACAAGCTGTCTGATGGTTCTTAAGGATCTAGAAGCTGTATGTATATGTATTGTATGTATGTATGTACTGTATGTATGTGTGCGCCATGTTTTAATTACTTATGTTGAAACACAAACATGGATCATGAACACACAGGGCAGCTTTATGTGTCAAGAGATTCCTTGATTACCACATGTTTTTGATTTTGAGTAAATGGTAGATGTGATTTCATAGTCCACTTGTCTGACTGTGTGAGCTCAAATGGCTCTACCTACTTGAGAGTAATCACATAGTTGAGACTTTCATTCTTGGACCTCAGACAAATTCCCCTGTGTTTTGGGTAGCTCAGAGCATTGTTTTTTTATTCTCAGTTCCAGAACTTAATGATTTTTTTTTATGCAAATGTCCCTCCTTTGTAATATCTAAATCAAGATGCAGTAGGGCTTGTTTGTTTAATAACTCTAATGGGGAGAACCCTGTGGAGGTTTGTGGGACCTCTTATGGTGCAAATAACAGTGGCATCAATGAGTTTCCAAATAATGCTTTTTATCGTTTTTTTTTTTTTAATTAATTGATTTTTTTAAACCATTTATTTGTGTATAGTAACCATTGCTGCCGATCAATTTATAATCATTTGTAAAACTGTGGTAGCATTTGTGACACAGCCCAGAGCACTTGTGGATCAGGAAAACTAAGACAAAGTGATGTCCTCATGCAGTTCTGTGGCAATGGCTCAATGAAGTACAAACTTTTTTAAGGGTGTTCAAGTAAAAAAAAAAGTGTGGGCAATAATCTGTTAGTAACCGCACATGGGCGAGGACAAAATTAGGTTTGAAAGTTGGAAAGGACATTTTTCGCGCTTTATTTTGTGTCCCAAACAGTAACTTACCAGATGTTGAAACACAACATCGGATGCGTGGTTTGCATTCTCTAGCACTTAGTTGGCCCAAGAAACCATAGGAAGCCCCATTTCTCATGCAGTATGGGTGAAGGGCAGGGGAATACAAAAGTAAAAAAAAAAAAAAAAAGAACAAAGAATCCAAAACGCACAAAAGTCTTTGTTTAGAGCAGAGCAAATCATACCACTGACTCGTGAAAATCTGAACATGAATCAGATAAAATAAAACAAAGAAATAACTTTTTAAAAGTACTTTTTAGGGTGGGGTAGCAGCTTTCTATAATAGTAATATACAGTTATTCTTTACTTGGGCCAAAAGGTATGTATATTGATGGAACTTACTGCATGTTGTTGAATTCTTGCCAAAAGAAAGATCTACAGTATGTTAGTTTTTTTTTCTGCCAAGGGTTCACATTTTTAGTGTAATGAATAAGGTATCAAGACTTACTGTGTTTTCAGTTGTTTGTTAATGGATATAGTCTTACTCAAATAAGTTGCTTCCTTTGATAGAAAAATTATTTTTGGTTCATCAGTGATGCATCTTTTAATTCATTGACTTTTTTTTATTTTTTAGCACACACACAGAATAGAGTAGATATAGACAAGAATCAGGCCCCCCGTTAAGATGATCACATTTTGTTTCTTTACAGCCAGAAATAAAGACATTCTTTTTGTTGTATCCAACTGTGTTTACTTATTCATTTGTTCATGTATTTCTTTATGTATTTTTAACGTCCAAATGAAAGATATAGCAATAAAACAAACCCAAAAACTTGAGAGTAAAAAAAAAAAACAGAGCTAATCACCTTCTTAATGGCACACAAAGCCATTTGACTTTCATTTGGATCAGCTGAGTAATGGTAGTCCCTGGTAGTGCAATTAAAGCAAAAAATAAACTATGGTTGGCAAGGCACTGTCAAAAGATCTCCAAGATAAAGTGGTGCACAGGCACAAGTCAAGAAGTCGATACAAATAAAAAAAATCAAAGGCTGTCCTTGTCACTGTCTTAGAAGCACATCTGTTATTAAGAAGTGGAATGGATTTGGTAGAACACAGTCCCTCCCTGGATCAGGATGTTGCTCCAAACTGGATGAAAGTGTCAGGAGGGAACTGGTCAAAGAGGCTACCAAGAGACCTACAGCAACTCTGAAGCAGTTGGTGGAATTTATGACAAACAACAATATCATGGGGTCGATCTTGATATTGTGACAACAATATCATAAAGAAAAGAAGACACTCCTCAAGAAAGGCCATATGCAGTCATGACTGCGCTTGCAGGTGGTTAAAAGTGGTTAATATGCAGGTAGTTAAAAGAGACTAAAATTCAATTATTTGGCCACAACACCAAACGATATGTCTGGTGGAAATCCATCTCACCATCCAGATAACATCATTCCTACATTAAAGTGTAGAGGTGGTAATATCAGGCGGCACGGTGGTGTAGTGGTTAGCACTGTCGCCTTGCACCTCCAGGGTCCGGGTTCGATCCCCGGCCAGGCTCGATTGCCGTCTCTATGTGCATGGAGTTTGCACGTTCTTCCCGTGCTTGGTGGGTTTCCTCCCACATTCCAAAGACATGTAGGTTAGGTTAATTGGCATTCCCAAATTGACTGTAGTGTTTGAGTGTGTGTATGTCTGTGTGCCCTGCGATGGATTGGCACCCTGTCCAGGGTGTATCCTGCCTCGTGCCCTAAGTCTCCTGGGATAGGCTCCAGGCTCCCCGCGACTCTGAATACTGGATTAAGCGGTAATGTGAGTGAGTGAGGTGATATCATGTTATGAGGGTGTTTCTCTGCAGTGTCTGGAGCACTTGTCAGGATAGAAGGTAATAGATGGAGCAAAATACCATCAAATTTTAGGGGGAATCTTGCTACCCTCTGCCAGGAAGTCAATGGGAAGAAGGTTTGTCTTCCGATATAACAATGACCCAAAGCACTCAGCAAAACTGACCACGCATTGTTTGAAGGAGAAAACGTTTAATGGCCTTGCATGTCAGTACCCAGACTTAAACCCCACTGAAAATCTGTGGAATGACTTGAAGACTGCAATCCACAAATTGTCACCATGAAATTTAACTCAACTTAAAGCTTTTCACATCTAGACTTTGCAATCTTTGCCCACTCTACTTAGCAGAACTGCTTATGTGCCATTGAGAAGTTGATTGACTTCACTTGATTGAGTTTACAAGTCCAAATCTTTTTTTTTTTAGCTATTTAATCTGCATTTTGCTCATTCTGAAAAACTGTGTTTTCTTATAAGTGAATGTGAAGTTGAGCATGATTCTGGCATACATGTTTTTGTTCTGAATAAAATAAGGTAAAGTTATTTTAGTCACTACATTTATGAAGATTTGAAATTTACACAAATCTAAAAAGAGAAAGCCCTAAGATTGCAAGGGATATATGCTAGCTGATTAGCAGCATGTAATCATATGTAATCATGTAATTGTTTCTTCCATTTCAATGTTATATGCCAAATGTGAACATATTTTAAATTATAGGCCATTTATTAAATTGAACCTGCATTCCTTCATAAACTTATATTTCTTGGTCAAATATCACAGGAATTGTCTCACTTGTGTCAAGCAAAGTGCAAAAATAACACAGTTGTTTTTCAGGTCAGTCACTTCCACTTTGCATATTTAATAGGACATGTACACAGAATGAAAAATGCAAAAATTATCATCTTATTATGTGACTAACTTGACATCTGTCTTGTGTTTTTATTTGCAGGTTTTATTTGAGGTGCTGTAACCACAGAAGCTGAAATGAGTGCACTGCATGTTCTGGGAGGCTTACCTGTTTGTGGAAGGATGCTGTATTAAGTTTTAAGCTCAAGCATTTCCTCATTATCATCATTACCAGCTGCACTGTCCTCATCTTCAACTACACACAGCTTTGTCATTTTGTGGAGTAGTACAAAGAGACGGAACCTTAAAGGAAAGGAGTAATGTTATTCCTCTGTTCAAAAAACTCATCAATGTCCATGACGGTCATTTTGTAAGAGGCATAAGGATGGCAAGTGTGGTATGGAACTCTCTCCCTATTTGTTTCCTTTTCCTTCTGACCATATTTTACATGGCTACTTCAGTGCACAAAGCAGAGGACGATGTGACACCTCGCCTAAGTTTTGTATATGGTAAGAGCAATACACAGACACAGCGACATAGAAGTATGGCTGATTATTACTGTATGTATTGAAGCTTACTTCTGAAACAAGGAAAAAAATGACCAAAAATTATTCTAATGTCTAGGAAGTCTGTGCAAGGTTCCTACAACTGCTGTGTGCAGCTTTCCATGGCATGAAAGTTTGATCATAAGCATATTGAACAAAGCAAATCTGACCTTGGATCATTAGTTTCTAACAGTTTTTTTTTTCTAACACTTAAAGATGGTATCAAGGCATGGTGGAGCAGAATGTATCATAATGTTTTTTTAATATGTTATTCCGTCCCCATTGATCAGTGAAACGAGAAGTTTCCTAAGTTGTTTTCCTAAGGATTTTTTTTTCACCCTATTTAGGGCCCAAACTGACATCAGCCCTGTATAGTGTGTGATGTGTGCAGGTTGTGCGGTGCAAACGGGTGGTGGAGGCATGGTGGAGCAGAATGTATCATAATGTTTTTTTAATATGTATATATCAGTCTTCTTGAGAACTTGGACAAAAATTGTTTTAATAAAATAAAAAATGATAAATGATAATTTTAAAAAAGCCTTTGTAAAAACTTTAAATATATTGTTGAACAGTGAGGTGTGAATTATCAAACCCTGTTTTGGAACCGCCTCCCAGTTCTAACATTTTTATACAAATTACAATCTTTTAAGTGCATTCCAGGATTTTTGTCTACACCGTCAGACATTAAAAGAGGTATTTAAATTCTCTTCCTTAAATGTTAAGAAGTGTACTATTTCTTTAGAAATACACTATGATGTGAACATTTTTTTGATTTACAGTACATAAACACCAAAAAACACACATTTGACGATATTGGGATCTACTGTGTGTGTGTGTGTGTGTGTGTGTGTGTGTGTGTGTGTATATAAAAAACAGAAATTTTGGGCCGCAGGCTGACCCGTTTGAGATATCAAAAATTTTCTCTCCAATTTTGCGTCCTCAATGTCTTTAGATCACATCGGCCCGGTTTGGTGGCGATTGTATAAATTGCCTAGGAGGAGTATATCAAAATCTATCAGATGCGTTTTTGCGAATGACCCAAAATAACTGACTTCCTGTGGAGTTGAGCCCTTGACATGCAGCGCTAAAATTGTTCGGCTCAATGCGCTCTAAATGTGTACTGAGTTTCATGTGCATACGTCCAAGTGTGTATGACCTATGCAGCAAAATGCCGTGTGGGGGCCCCAGGCCACGTGACTTTCAGGCCTCATAATGGCAGCAAATAATGTAAAGATCTCCAAAAAACCCAAAAGGGTGAAAAAAAAATCTTTAGGAAAACAAGTATGTCCTGAGACAGAGAAAAACCATTGGCTCAGTTGTGATCACGTGTTGCTCAGCAGACAAAGCACATGCCTACTACTCTTATTTTTTTGCCTATCTTGCAAAACTCTCTCAGACCAAGTTACTCACAATCCAAGGTTCCACTGTAATTGTAAATATTGGTATCTGTTGCACTGCAGTGTCTGTTTTTTGTACAATACACGTGAGCTGCTTCCGTGATTTGTTTGCATCTACGAAATGTTCGTATAACCGCGGTCCATCTGTAACTCAAGTGATTGTAAGTTGGGGACTACCTATACTCATGTGACGGGGCATACTTGGATTCACATAAGGTCATCTGACCCAAGTGTTCAAAAAGGATTTCATTACAAAACATTAGGAAAACAAAAAAGTATTTACTTCTACACTTGTTGCAGGTAAGTTATCTATTTAACATATATATCTTTTTACACGGTAGCTGCACACTTTCTAATTGTGTGTGCATGTAGTATAACTTGGATATGAGTGACTGCATATTTTATAGTTTTCTGTGTAACTCAATTATTTAATCTGTACACTAAATGTTTTTAAAGGAAAATTAAAGCCTAATGGTATAATATAAACTCACTGATATTTCACTTGTAACACAACTTGCAATCACGTGAAAGACCAATCTCCTGCATAAGCCTGTTCATGATGCAGCAGAAAGTGATCAGAAACTGATCTGATGAACTTTATGATTTGCCTTTATGGCAAGCTTGTCACAAATGTCTTATGTTTCTGTATGTATATACATAACAACCACACAGTAGTTGGACAGTGTTCCTCAGAGCAAGAAAAATAATCTCTGAGCAAAAAAATAATTATTTGTAACAGGAAACGATAATTTCCTAGGTCTATAGTAGGGTGTGTTGATGACCCACATAATGGTTAAGTTGAGATTCTGACTTGGACCAATGAAGAATGGTTTTACGTCAATACAGTCGTTTTACTTAAGCCATCCTTTTCAGTTATAGGCAAGTCACACTCTTTACACTGTGCTGTCAAAATATCCATCCTCACAGTCATGGATCATAAAAGAGCAAAAAGACAAGAATTGTACATGTCTATGCAGGCTTCCTGGTTTTGAGCTATATAATCCCTTTTGCTTGCAATTTCTATACAAAAACAGGTCATACAGGACTGTTAGCATTTCACAACAACACAAATCTCGTGTTTTTTTTTTCTTTTTTTTTTTTTGCCCTGCCAGTCTTTTTCATTGGGCTCTGTCTTTTATCATGGTGTAGGCCTGAGGAACATTTCTTCTAAATTAGTGTAAGGAGCTGAAAAGGGAAATCTTGTCTAACTATGCCACAGGCATGCTTGCATGGAATAATGCAGACAGATTTGGACCTGCAGATATCATCTTACTGTTAATATAAAAAGTCCACACATCCCTGTTAAAATGCAGGTTTTTGATGTATATTATAATTTTGATGGTATAATATGGTACAATATATATGATATGATATAATGGTATGTTTTCAGTTTCTATATATAATAACTGGGATGCATAATTGTGCAACCTGGATACACACCATTAATAATGAGGCCTGTGGCACTATTCAGGATTAACTAATTGCATTCAAACTCCGGTTCAGAAGGATCGTACACCTGTCAAGAATGAAGTGATCCTAATTACCCCCAAGTAAGGATCGGCTATTTCTGTATTCTATAATATTCTTCTGGCTGATTGCTGAAACCATTGTCCACAAAGAGCTTACAGAAACCCTCAAAGTGCTAAAGTGTATCAGGTGAAGACTGCAAAAGAATTTAGACAAAACATTATATAGTATTTACCATGTAATCGGTTTAATTTTCTCCAGTAAAATTTTACCCTCTTTTCAATTGTGAGTGTAACAAGACTATTTAACCAACCTGCATGTGCACATACAGTACAATCCATACAACTGCCTGAGAAAGAGGATGACCTAAGAAATCACTTGATATAGCAAAACAATTAACATCACAATACCCCAGGGCTGTAAAGCCAACTAAATCCAAAACAAATATTGAAACCAACCTTTCTATAACACTCACTCATTCATTCTTTATACGACTTATCCTGCTCAGCGTCGCGCAATTCAGGGCACAAGGCAGGACACATGCTGAATGGGGTGCCATTGTATTGCAGGGCACAAGCGCGCGCACACTCACATAATCACACACTATGGGCAATTTGGAAGCTCCAGGCAGCCTAGTCTGCATGTCTTTGGACTGTGGGAGAAAACTGGAGTCCTTTCCATAACAACCAAAATGTAAATATTTTAAGGCTTCTTAGTCCATATGATTTTTTCTAGTTGTCACATTAAACACACAACGAAAGACGTTAATGTTTGTGCAGCACCTTCATATTTATAAAATTATTAAATATTGGTGTGCACTTTGACCCAAACATACAGTACTATAGTGAAGACTGTAAAGTTGTAAAGGCTGAAAAAATATTAAATATTTAAAACGTGCATTTTTTAGGTTAATTAAAAAAATACAATGAATGCATGTGTAATTCACTACTATAAAATCCTGGTAACAATTTACAGAAGCAGATTTCAAGTACATTTTACTGTCATAATATCAAGTAAAATGTAATTGCCACTAAATTTAATATTCATGTAGCTTAAATATACAGTTGGACTCTAAATTATTCCGTCCCCATTGATCAGTGAAACGAGAAGTTTCCTAAGTTGTTTTCCTAAGGATTTTTTTTTCACCCTATTTAGGGCCCAAACTGACATCAGCCCTGTATATTGTGTGATGTGTGCAGGTTGTGCGGTGCAAACGGGTGGCGATGGCTTTTTCGAGGTCTCAAATAACACACAGGTTGTGAGGTGCCCCGTGCCCCAAGGGTGACGGTGGCACAGGGTGCTTATATTATCCGTCATCGTTGCTTGCAACTATATTATTTACTTGAAATATTTAAGTCAAATAAAATTTTTATAGACAGCAAAATCATTATTGAAATATTATTTACTTAAGCTTTACTTATCTTGAGTAATAATTTACTTAATTCATTTGTTTAATTAAGCTTTATTTAATATTATCAAAATATTAAGTAAAGTTTAATTCCAGAAGGCAGACAGTGATGTAGTGGTTACCACTGTGGGAAACAAATTGCCCTAACTATTAAGTTTTGTGGATGATCCCTACACTGATATGTAGGGATCCAATAAAATATATACACACTTCAACATGAAAAATGTATGCCTTTCTTCCGACTATTACATCAAGGGTGTTGCGACTACTGACGTCTTTTAGAGAAAACATCTTAGTCCTTCAGCTTCTCCCGTCCTCTCCCATTTTATCCAGGCTTTGGACCAGCACTCCAGAGGCTGGGGTTTGGGCAGTGGGAGGAAATTGAACCCTGGCCCTTTGTTTAGCAGGCGAGCAACCTACCTCTGAGCCACCAATGGCCTCACAGCATATCCTGGACTATACAAGTGGCCAAAAGTTGAGAGAATGTGAAAACTAATATTTGTGTCAAAATTTGCTGCTAAACTGCTTTTAGATCTTTGTTTCAGTTGTTTCTGTGATGTACTGAAATATAATTACAACCACTTCATACGTTTCAAAGGCTTTTATCGACAACTACATGACATTTATGCAAAGAGTCAGTATTTGCAGTATTGGCCCTTCTTTTTCAGCACCTCTGCAATTCGACTGGACTGCTCTTAATCAACTTCTGGGCCAAATCCTGACTGATAGCAACCCATTCTTTCATAATCACTTCTTGGAGTTTGTCAGAATTAGTGGGTTTTTGTTTGTCCACCTGCCTCTTGAGGATTGACCAAGTTCTCAATGGGATTAAGATCTGGAGAGTTTCCAGGCCATGGACCCAAAATTTCAACGTTTTCGTCCCCGAGCCACTTAGTTATCACTTTTGCCTTACTTGTGCTCCATCGTGCTGGAAAATGCATTGTTCTTCACCAAACTGTTGTTGGATTGTTGGAAGAAGTTGCTGCTGGAGGGTGTTTTGGTACCATTCTTTATTCATGGCTGTGTTTTTGGGTAAAATTGAGTGAGCCCACACATGAATAGTCTCAGGATGCTTTACTGTTGGCATGACACAGGACTGATGGTAGCGCTCACCTTTTCTTCTCCGGACAAGCCTTTTTCCAGATGCCCCAAACAATCGGAAAGAGGCTTCCTCCGAGAATATGACTTTGTCCCAGTCCTCAGCAGTCCATTCACCATACTTTTTGCAGGAGATCAATCTGTCCCTGATGTTTTTTTTCGGAGAGAAGTGGCTTCTTTGTTGCCCTTCTTGACACCAGGCCATCTTCCAAAAGTCTTCGCCTCACTGTGCGTGCAGATGTGCTCACACCTGCCTGCTGCCATTCCTGAGGAAGCTCTGCACTGGTGGCCCTCCGATCACGCAGCTGAATCCTCTTTAGGAGACGATCCTGGCGCTTGCCGGACTTTCTTGGATGCCCTGAAGCCTTCTTAACAAGAATTGAACCTCTTTCCTTGAAGTTCTTGATGATCCTATAAATTGTTGATTTAGGTGCAATCTTAGTAGCCACAATATCCTTGCCTGTGAAGCCATTTTTATGCAACACAATGATGGCTCAATGATGCTCTGTGGCTGCTTTGCTTCCGCTGGCACTGGAAACCTGCAGCGTGAAGAGAGCAACATAATTTCATTTAAGTATCCTTGAAGAAAACTTTATGGTATCTGTGAGGAAGCTGAAGCTTCTGCGTCATTGGACTTTCCAACAAGTCCACCAAGGCTTGGTTTAGATTGAGTCCTAGAGGGTTCTAGAGTGGCTATCACAATCGCTTGATTTGAATCTAATAGAAAATTTACAAAAGAAATCAGTCACAAACCCAAGAATCTTACTGAACTAGAAGCCATTGCCCCCGTGGAATAGGCCAAGATCTCTCAGAAAGATAGTGTCTGGGTAT
>JAAGKR010002773.1:0-36310 GCA_011419295.1 Clarias macrocephalus
CTTGTTGACCTCAGCATTGATGGCATGACGGCAGGCTTCCTCGGCTTGATAGGGGCATTGTTGAATGACTGCACTGGGCGATGTCTGGATATCATGGCCCCGGGTCGGTGGAGAACATGTCCACAAACTGATCCACAAGCTCACTTAGCTCCTGGTTCTGAGTGACCAAGGATTGCCAGATCCTCTCCCCAATAGACAAAGCTTTGTTCTGTGGCACTGAGCTAAGTTAAGTTAAGCTAAGCCTTTATTCGTCACATATACATTTTTACTGCAGTTTAATTCTTTATTCTTTGCATATCCCAGCTTCTTGTTAACATATCCCAGCTTCTTGTTAGAGGGGCAAGGTATTAGGTATTAGTTCAATCAACCTTTTCTGTAGATTAATGTGTTACAGCTCAATGCATTTGCGCTTATGGCTGTTGCAGTTTGTACTTCACTGGCCCAACTTGTTCCACCACTGTGAAGGGTCCTTGCCAGCAGGCCAGGAACTTACATGTAGCACTGGGGAGGAGTAGCAATATGCGAATGCCCGCCTTAAACTCATGTGGCTGAGCCAGCTGGTCATAAGCATGCTTCTGAGAGGCAGACTCTGTTGAAGGGCTGTGCCAGTTTTCTCTCAATGTTCTTTGGAATGCGCCAGGTACATTACGGTGTCAACCTTTGCCTGTGGGGCCACCAAGACCACCATGTGGACCACCACATTGTTTTGTATAATGATACAAGAGATTATCTTTGACAAAGAAGGAGGAGGCTGGGCAGGGCTGCGGGGCTACTCCGGCTTTACTGCAGCAGTGTTTGAGTCGGGGACCAATGCCCCGTTAATTTTTACCCAACGCGTGGGAGGCGTTGCAGGTTATTTTATGCACTTTTTATGTTCAATTTGATGCGTAGCCATGTAGCGCTCTCCTGATCACATGTGTACACAGAGATTAGCAAGAGGTCCCCAGAAACCCAGACGAGAGAAATCCAAGAAAGCATAAGCAACCACCAAGTGTCACCATATCTCTGTGAAAAAGTGTCATCGCAAAACATCCAGTGTGGCTGACCGAGACCCAGGAAGATACTGCTGATTCGAAGGCTGAAAAAATCTGCTGAAAAAACCTGCTGGGTCAAGCTTTGAGGAATAGAGTGAAAAGCCAAGAATAACATTCAAACCTCCTGTGATCTCCTGGATGTGCCACAAAACAAAAGAAACATTGTGATGCTCCTGGCCCCCTTGGCAGGTGAAGGATCAGTTCCACTGCCCAGGGCTCAAATTCAAGATCCAAAACTTCTGCCAGCGCTGACCTAAGTGCCAGAAAACCACACCAAAGAAGTTAATCCCCCAGATAATAGAAAAAGTTCTGATTGTATAGAAAAAGCTTTATCGTATCAATCTATTATAGTTATCTCCCTTATATAGATATCCATCACAGAGAAGTCCACTAGCCCCTGGCAATGGAGAAAGTAGTATGGAGAACGAAAGTGGAAAATCATTTCAGCCTCATCAGTTTTGAAATCTTTGTTAGATGTGAAGGAGGGTGCCATATTCACAACTGTTTGCGCTGTAATCATTTTATATGTGCTGCAATACCCTTGGTTGGAGGACTTCCTGCCACTTTGTTAGTGTCTGGGACATAATTCCAGATGCTAGACAATTCGCTGGCATGTGAGGTGTTATAAAAGTAGAGGGAGAGTTTTCCCTCTCATCCAGCCCCAAGTTGATACTGTGTCCATTCTATTTAGCTGATATTGTACTTAGCGCAGCATACACTTGATGGTGTAGTTATAACTACCTTTCTTTGGGTGTAATTGCCAAGGTGGCGTTATTGGCTACATTGTAAAAAGGGGATCAGTGGAGTTCAAGCCAGGCCCATCACCTTGTCACATTTTGAAAACCCACCTCACCAACTCCCCTTTCAAGTGGAACTCCCTTTGCACACTGATGCTCTGGAGACCAGGCTAATCACGGTCCTGTCACAGTAGTTGGATGGTGAAGGACATCAAATCCTATATGTGATCAGGAAACCAAAAGAGCAAATATGTATAATATGTATGTGCCGTCTCCATTATACAAATATGTATAATGAAGATGGCACAACATGTAGACATGAAACGTGAAAAATGATTTGCCCCCTTTGTGATTCTATTTTTACACTTAAATGATTGAGATCATCAAACAGATTTTCACACGTTGGCACTCTCATAGACCTCCAGACCACATGCCTTTCAATGAACAAAGAGGCATACAGCAAGGGCCACTATTTTAAGCTATCTTTAAAGTGTACCAGTAGGGCAAAATTGTATACATGTATTTACTGAGTATGTTTTATGTCTGTGTGTTATGTTTGATTATTTTACAAATCAAGTACAAAATTACTTTATAAAAGGTATTAAAAACTCCAACCGAATGGGCCCCACATGATAGCCGAAACATCGGACTAATGTATGCACAAAAGGGGGAAGTACATGAGGCTTGGCTAAGCCCTGCAATCACATCCGATTGGACCAATCACCCGTGGGCTGGACTGACTCCGAAAGGTCAAAACCTTAAGGTAACCAGCAAGCAAACACACTGGAGGCGAATTACAGGATGAGAACGAATCGTACCGCAAGTAAACAAACAAAGCCCAAGACTCTGCTCCTGTGACTTTCTTTTCTAGTAAACAATACTAGAAAACTCTATGTTTGTATGTTCGTATGTGTTTGTGCGCGCATGTTTTCAAGTATCGTAGTCAAATAAATTATTGTTTCTTTATAAAGAACTGTTGTCTTGGTCATGTACGTTACCTTTCTCGTAATTGATAAATACCTGATTTTGTATTGTCCTCGTTGCCCCAGGATTTGGTAAGATACACTCAATTGTGCTATACGCTGGACGGATAGTATATAAAGTGTATGCTATAAATTTTAATTCAGTTAATCAAATTAACCCGAATCTTTAAAGATTCGACATACCTCTGACCCAGAGCTAAAGCACTACATAATGAAGGTAAAGAATGCAGCGGTCATTCTTGGTCTACTTTATGTAAACCCTACAACTACAACAAGTGTTAACTGGCAATAAGTCTGTCACATCGCTGTGGAGGAATTTTGGCTGAGTCTTCTTTGCAGAATTGTTTTAATTCAGCCACATTGGAGGGTTTTTGAGCATGAACCACTTGCCAGCTCAATTGTATTTAAATCCAGACTTTAACCAAGCCAGTCCAAAACCTGTTTTGTTTGTTTGTTTATATATACACAGTAAAACCTTGTATTGCGAATAAGTTGGTCAGTGAGTGCTTTGCAGGACGAGAAAAAACTCATGAGAAAAGTCCAGATCATCCTAGGAAATTGTAAACTTGTTTTGCAACTGGCCAAACAATAGTACAAGTGGCACTTTATGCTTCAAACTATTCTCAATTATTTTGGATTGAACCCAGAATTTGAGCCACAAAGAACAATTATCATTCATAATGATTCATCATTCTGTAACCCCAGGTAAAAGAACGGTTAGTGAGGTTCCTTGAGGTGGAAGAGTCCACTGGAGGATTTCTCTCAATCCTCATGCTGAAGAGATTAGAAGAGCTGAGCATCCCTTTTGAAGACTGCAGAGGACAGTCTTGTGATGATGACACATATATATGAGGAAGGGAGTACAAGCTAGTCTGCCAGAAATAAATTGAAAGGTTTTTTTTTTGGGCCATGTGAAGCACAACAACTGAACCTGGTAATAGCAAATGCACTTTTAAAGTAGAGAAGCACTTTTAGAGGTGAGGGACAAAGCAACAGATTTAATTATTACATTTGAACCAAAACCATTGGCTGAAGAGGTTTGGTATTATTTTTTTCAATATGTACAGTGGTATGGTATCTTGACCAAAATCCATCATGTAGGCACAGTGTTGCAGTTAGAGTGCAGTCAGATGCTGCAGTTGACTTACTAAGGAACGCAGAAGCCTCTTTGGTCAGCTACAGAGTCACTGGATTTGCTTCTGGCCAAGCGTCAGGTTCCAGACCTTGGGTGCAGTAAAAAAAATAATAATAATTTGGGGTGTTTGTTAACGTTCCTAACCTGCACAATGAAGAACTGACAAAGCACTGTGAAACACTTAGCAACACTCTAAGCTGCGGTAAACCTTCAAACCTGGATAGCAGGGAGCTCTGACTGGAGATAAAGAATTTTCAAATTTTGCCGAAAGCCAACATGACCTGGAACTCTTGGCTTTCTTAATGAGAAGAAACTCAATGAAGGGTTTGCCCTTAGAATGTGTGTCACTCATCCTGTGACAGTTTCTTCTGCAGAGGAGCTTCTCCAGATTAAAGCAGATAAAAAACAACCTAAGATCTACATTGGCGCAAACACTTAAGTGCATTAATTGTGAGGGGTCCAGGCAGATTTCATTTTGCAGCAAGGAAGTCTAGGTGTGTCAGATTTTAAGAATATGCATTTTGTTCTTACCCTTATAGATACATAGTGATAAAGCAAAAACCTGCCTTTTTCTCTAAAGCTAGATCTCACTCCTGAGTAAAAGCCATATACACATGGTAAAAGCCATATACACATGGTAAAAGCCATATACACATGGTAAAAGCCATATACACATGGTAAAAGCCATATACACATGGTATACTAAAAGTATTTTAACATTTTAACTTGGGCCAGCCACTGAAAAAAAGAACAGAAGAAACTGCCTTAATCCAGGTAATGTTGTGCTGATGCTAGTTCATGTGTGTGGATTAATGCCATAAAATGTAATATTATTTAAATTATATCACAATGTAAAAATAAAACCTGAAGGGCTCTTTTATAGGGCCTAAAATTCACTGCTTAGGACTATGTGTAATGTTAATTTTCACTTGATCTACAGATGCAAACAAAAGTTTTACTTTCCACAAAATATTTTTGTTGTTGTTGTTGTTTAAATCTCAGTAAATGCATAAAAAAAATATATATTTAAAAAAAAACAAAGACGTTGTGTTCATTGCAGGGAATTTGGGCACCATGATGTTTTCTCTGTAAGCTAATTTGTTTACTTTTGCATGTGCCTTAAGTGCAGGAGAAAATACCTGAGTGTCTTAGTCTTTGGACACATTGTGTAGAGACGTTGTATAGAAACATACAGAGCTCAGATGCTTCAGAGCAGAGATGAAATCACTTGTTTTGATATTTCTGCTGGCGGTGGGATGTGGTGTGGCTGTGGGTCTGACAAGAGAATATATTTTTAATCACACTTCATTAATATGGCACGATGCTCAGTCATCTTGTAGAAAAAACTACAAAGATCTGGCCACCATCACCACTATGGAGGAAAATGATAAACTTTTTCTGTTTGGACATAACGGAGGAATTTGGATCGGCTTAAACTGGACATCAGGTAACTGGGCATGGTCTGATGGAGAGCAAAGTTCTTTCCTTTACTGGTTAAATGGTTCACCTTATTATCCAATATCCTCGAATAAATGTGGCGCCACATCTATTTTATATCCCAACTTCTGGGTGAATTACGCCTGTAGTGACAGCAGGAGTTTCTACTGTTATCGGTACCTGATCCTGGTGCAGGAGAAGGTGACCTGGAATGAAGCTCAGGAGTACTGCAGGACTAATTACACTGGTTTGGCCTCTGTGACCTCCGAGACGAGCCTGCGGCAGCTTAATGTAGAGACGGCGAAGATGCAGACAGAGAGTGTGTGGACCGGCCTGCGCTTCATGAATGGAATATGGTTCTGGGTGAGCGGGGAGCAGCTGGGGAGCCAGGTCTCATTGCCTTCATGTCCACCTTCATCTTACTCTTGTGGATCTCTCAACAACAGTACAAAGACCTTAAAGAACCGCAACTGCAATGACAGGCTGAACTTCGTCTGCTACTGGGTGTGAGTAAAAAAAAAAAAAAAACACACACACACAAAAAATGATACAGACTGTAGTCAAAATTTAAGATTTCTAGTCATGAAATAGTGCCTGTTTATAAAACGTCTGACATCTTTCTGACAGTTCTATCTTTTTCTGAACAGGTGATTTTACACAAGTACAAAACTTCTTCAAGAAGAATATATACAAGTCAGTCTGTTATTAAGAAGTTTAAGCTTTCTCTTCAAATATGTAACTGTTTCTAATATCCTGTTTTTACACCCAATATTAATTATTACTGATAATACTTGTTTGTAAAATCAACAATTCCCGTATTTAATCTGTTTTACAATTAAATCTTTCCTCAGTAATTATTATAAAATGTTTCTCTGTGTTACTTTACTTGTATTTATTACAATAATTATATTGTTCATTGATATCAGTTATTTCGCTATATACCAGTTTAAAATTTTGGGATACAAACAAGCAGTTTATTTAGAATGACTACGTCAATATGTCGAGGGAAACGCTTATTTTAATAAAGATATTTAATTTTAAAAACATACACAATCAGAAATCCTATGTTGTTATTTTCCACATGAAAAAAATAAACAAAACTATCACGAAAAGTCTCATCATCGGCACCTGTTCCTCATTGGTTCATTTTGTAAATTAGATGTTTTTTGCTGACCACAGTAGAAAGGCGTCAGGACACCCAATGCATTGCAGGTCACTACACATCAGCAAGGCAGGCAAAGATCTCAAAGCCACTGACTTGGCCTCCAGATTTGATATCGGCCTATAGTTGGATAACTGCCAGGGGTCAGGGTTATTTCACCTTTGCTAGTTTAAACAGAGCTGCCCTAGTGGTACAAGGGGAACATACATTTATTGGGCCATACCAATATTGGTCATAATAGTTAAAGTCTTACCTGTCAGAGTGCTATCTGATATACGCCTATCACCAATAAAGTTATTCCTATCGACTTCAAATTTATTGTCTTTTTATGCATATTGGTTTCATTTTCAGTGTGTCCCAAACACTCTTCACACAGGTGAGGGAGCAATAGCTCAGTGGTTTAGACTGAGACTGGCTTCTGACTGGAGTGTTTTTACTGATAAGAGCTTTTACACAGGGCATGAGAGGGGTGTGAGAGTGTGTGAGAGTGCACATGATACGCACGGGAAGACCTTTCTGTTTGGAGGTGGCGTGGGATTATTAATTAGGAAACTTGAAAGGGAACAAAAGAAAACTGATGACACAAAATAAACGGAGCTCCGAGGTCTACGGGGAACGGACGGGGCTCTGGAAACATGAATAAAACTTTTGATCATCTCTGGGCTTATTTTCCCTTACCGAGGACCTATGAGAGAGAGATGTAATTTTTTGTGCTGTGGTAGCAGACTGCGGATCTGCCCGTTCTGAACAGTTTATGCGCGGATCTGCGACCCGCATCGTTACAACAGATCAGTATTTCTTTTGTCATTTATCCCTGCATAACGTCCCCCAGCAAAGATCTGATGGGGCATTAATCACTTATCACAGATTATTATATATTAGACAGATTAAATCCCCATAAACATTCACACTTGGGAACAACATTAAAACAACTAAAAAGTTCCAGAGGTTTAGCGCCTGTTATCTCAGGACATGGATGACCTACAGTGTACTACTGTGTTTTTCACTGCTCATATTTTTGCCCTAGTTTCATTTGGTTTTATTTCATGTGCTATTTGTGTGTGCGTGTATGTTCATTTGGGGTATTTCTAACAGGCGATCTACTTCATATTAATAATTAGTTAAAATAATTATTTTAAAAATAGCATAGGTGAAATCATAGATTGTGTATAGAGTGATTAGAAACAGTACAACAAAGCTTATGGTGAATAAATTCTCAGACTCTACATGAAGTATAAACATGATTTAGGTTTTGTTTTAGTCTACTCGCTGACAACACCCGCGGACCCATTCACAATAGGTGTGAAGTTATCAAACCGGTTTCACTGATGGGGGAATTGAGGGGTTTAAAATGAATGAACAAGACCGAGCTGACGTCTCTAATGTACACACACAATGTACTGAAGCTCAGCACGGCTACTTTCCTTGTTTTAATCTGTAATATTGTGAAATAATAAGTGAAATGTATTTTGCGTACATGCTGAACCTTCCCTTTTTATTTATGGACATTTTTAATGTCGAACGCGGGTCTTTCGCACGGCAGGCGAACCCTTTACCACTGAGCCACCAGAGCTCTATAGAGTTTTACTTGGTGGGATTTTAAGGTGATGGTTACTGTTACTTACGTACTCACGATTACTTAAAATATCAAAAGGTTCTGAATACTTAAAAAGGTTTATTAATTTGACCTAATTGCAATTATTTAAGTTAACAGCACTCGGTGTGTTTAATTACTTTGTGCATTAGCGATATGCAGTTTCAACAGATGTGTTAAGTAAATTAACGATTTCCTTGAAAACCGATAACAGTCTTTCAAATAATCATTAGGAAATTAAAAGACATCAATACGCGGTCTTTTGACTCTCTCCCGGCGAAAAAAAACTTGTACAATTTGTGCCTCTACATCCACAGGATCATCATTAAAAGCGCACGTCAGGCTCAATAAACCTCTGAAACAAACTTACCCTGGAACAGAAGCACAATAGACACATCCTACAAACAAATAAACCCGTCTAAGCATCATACTCTGAACTCTTTAAGCTAAAACCCTTTAGCCTCGTGCTCCTCTAAGCAAACTCACTCACATGCGCTCCTATGAGCGACACACACACTCCCGCTCCTGTGAGCGACACACACACTCCCGCTCCTGTGAGCGACACACACACTCCCGCTCCTATGAGCGACACACACACTCCCGCTCCTATGAGCGACACACACACTCCCGCTCCTATGAGCGACACACACACTCCCGCTCCTATGAGCGACACACACACTCCCGCTCCTATGAGCGACACACACACTCCCGCTCCTATGAGCGACACACACACTCCCGCTCCTATGAGCGACACACACACTCCCGCTCCTATGAGCGACACACTGGCTTAAAGCTTAAACGGGTTTAGCGCACACACTTACTCAAAGGACCAATTAACAAAAACACTCATCCAACTACACACACAACCACATAGAGCCTACATAACACAAACCCAAACTAAAACATAACCCAAACAAAACAAAATCAAGAAACAAAAACAAAAACAAACAAAGAACTGCTCACTTGACATCTTTAATGACCGACTCAGTTTCCCAGAACAGTCAGCTATTTATAACTTCTCTAATGAGCTTCCTCGGTTCAGGTGAGCTCAGTCATCACCTGACCGAGGTGCCTTCTGGGAAACTGAGTCAACTAACAAAAACGACACAAACAGAAAAACATGCACACAGTGCCCTCTCCTGGTGCTCCCTTACACAAATCTGAATACGGAAGTGTATAATCTTTAATAAAGGAAACAATATTGTTTCCAATGCTGAAGCAAACATGATTTTGATTTTGTTTTAGTCTATTTGTTGAATACAACGCGACAGCGCGCTTCGAGTGGAACATCCACAAACCCCCAGTTACTGTGACCCCTCTTCTCACCTTCCATTCTTGATTGGTGTGAAGTTATCAAACCGGTTTCACTGATGGGGGAATTGGCAGAATTGAGGGATTTAAAATAAATTAAGACCGAGCAGACGTCTCTGTCTAAAATGTATTTCACCAGCAAAACATAAACATAAATAGAAACAAATAAAATGTTTAATGGTATCAATTACATCAAACTTCATAGTTGGAGTTGATAATTTGAGTGCAATTAACTAAATGCATTTACTAAATGTAACTGTAATATATTCAGATTTTGTAAAATAACGAAACCCGTTTCCTTCCTGGACCGTTTGTCTGCATCACAACGAACTGGTGCTCAGCACGTCTACTTTCCTTGTTTTAATCTGTTATATTTAAGTGAAATACATTTTGCGTATATGCTTAAATATTCCTTTTTATTTATGGACAGGTGTAGTATGCTTAATCTGCATTATTGCAAGAGGCGATGACCTTCTGGGGGAGAATGTCTGTGAAAATACGAGCCGCGGGTTCACGCACGCCGATGAACAGCTTTATTTCAGTCATAAATTCACAATCACATTCCAGCTATGATTTCCAGCCGTGGTCAAATAATGGATGAAATAATTATTTAATGCTGGACACAAACAGCAAAAAAAAAACATGATTACTATTTTTATAAAAAGGTCAAAGAACTTCATGTTCATATTTGTTAAAATCACGCGATTGCAACTTAGCGCAGCTAAATTGTTGGCTTGTGTTAACATGTTCTTGAGAACAAAGCGCCATCTAGTGGTGGCACCAGGTAAATGAATAAGCTTGAATGGGTGTGTTTACTGTGAAATCTTGACACACCTTCCTGGCAGGAGAGGGAGGGGGGACCACAGGGTCCAAAGGGAAGCCGCACGGGATCCGCACGGCTTTCACATGGCCGCGGCTATTTCGTGTGGCTCCTACTGTACATATCTGCTTCCTTGGGGAATGCCCAGAAGATAAAACAAAACTCTTCCGACTCCTTCTCCTGATTATGACAGACTCAGGAAAACTTTTCAGATTAACTTTGTAGAAATATATATTTCTACATGTGTATAAGGGGAATTGGGAGATTGAGAAAACCTGTGTGTTCCTGGTGCAGCGGAATGTGCAGCATAATGTCGCAGTGGCATGCTGCGGCTCAGGTACAAAAAACTACCAAGATTGTTTAAGATTTTCCTTTAATTTGCATAACAGTAATATTGAGTATATATAGTTAAGTAAGACAAATATAAACCAGATGTATTTTACTTTGAAATGTATAACATCACACAAACGTGTTGCAGGCAAAAAAATTCTTGTAAAAAAAAAAAAGTGTCCACTGTCCTCTTCAAAATGATACAAAACCCTTTTAGCTGTAAGAAATTAAAGGTCTTTCTTGGTTTCACCTTAAGCAAGAATCTTCTTTTTGTCTGTTGTTTTGCATATTCATCATCATCCTCCTCTTCAGATGTGTCAGTTTGATTTTTAATTTTTTAAAAATGTTGTAAGCTTCTGCAAACTTTTAGTATTTTATTCATTTTCTTTTGCTTTTTTTTTTTTTCATTTTCAAGCGCTGCTTGAATGAACGCGCTTTTTGGTTGATTCATTCTATGTTTCTATGTGTTCTCTGCAAGTTAATAAATGATGTCAAAAGCAATCATTAAATGACTTGACTGCTTGTGGCCAGTAGGGGGCCCCCCAAGCCTGTGGGGCCCCACACAATTGCTTTGTGTGGTGGGTAAACACGCTATTGCGCCAGACAGAGAGCAAGGGGCTACAACCTCCTCCAAAAAGCTTGACACTGCTAACTTTTCCATAGCCCACTCTATATTATATTATATTATATTATATTATATTATATTATATTATATTGTTAGTCTTTAGTAAAGTACAGTATTTTACATTATTAAATGATAATATAATAAAACACAGAGCTTCAATACAGATTATTAGTTCAAATAATGTTCACATAATGTTACAGTAGCTATCAAATCCTAATAAATGGTTGGAACTGTTAAATTCCACTTAATATGTATTTTACAACAATTAAACCAATTTTAAACCATTTTATTGCGGCAATAGAAAAATGCAGCAAACAAAAGTCCCAATATTTTCACCCAATTCCTTGGTGTCCACCTGGAGGAGAACCTCACCTGGTCCTCAACACCAACTCTCTGCATAAGAAATCCCAACAACGTCTTTTCTTCCTGAGAAGGCTTATGAAGGCCCATCGAGAGCATTGGGAGGACCATTGAGAGCATCCTCAGCAGCTGCATCACTGTCTGGTTTGGGAATTGTCTCATCTTGGACCGCAAGGCCCTACAGAGGATAGTGAGAACAGCTGAGAAGATCACAGACATCTACACCCCACGCTGCATCCACAAAACCACCAGGATTATGGCTGATCGGCCACATCGGCCTCTCACTCACTCAGTCTCCATCCTTCTACAATCTGAAAAAAGGTACAGAAGCATTTGAGCCTTCAGACGGTGCAATAGCTTCTACCCACATGCCATCCGTCTTCTTAACAAGAAGGAACTGGACTGACACACACACACACACACACACACACACACACACACACACACAGATAAACATTCACCTCTGTAAAATAGGATTGGACTGATAAACATGTGCGTATACAGACTGATCTACAACCATCCAGCAAATTTCAACACCAGATTTCAACATCATCTTCGGGACCAGGCTCTGTGGACAGAAGAACAACGTAGAACACTGAGTAAACTCAGACCAGGAGACGAGACGTAAGACCAGGAGACGAGACTAGACGAAACAAGGAACGATGCTTGGCTAGGTATGTGGCGGAGTCTGTTTCCATGGATGAGGTCAGACGCTGAATGAGGGGAAGTGAGGTGTATATGAGGTGTGGTGATAATGTGATTCAGGTGCGTGCTCAGAACTCGGGTGATTGGGAACGGAGGCTGTGGGTGGAGCCTGGTGTTTCCGTGACAGCAATGATGTGGAAGTTTCAAATTTCAATATTTTATTCAGAATACAACAAAGATGACATATCAAATGTTTAAACTGGGTAAATTTATTATTTTAAGGGAAAAATACGTTGATTTTAAATTTCATGGCATCAACACATCTAGTTGTTCAACTGTCTTAGGTCTTCTTTGTCGCATCTTCCTCTTTAAGATGCGCCAAATGTTTTCTATGGGTGAAAGATCTGGACTGCAGGCTGGCCGTTTCAGCACCCGGACCTTCTCCTACGCAGCCATGATGTTGTTATTGATGCAGTATGTGGTCTGGCATTGTCATGTTGGAAAATGCAAAGTCTTCCCTGAAAGAGATGATGCCTGGATGGGAGCATATGTTGTTCTAGAACTTGGGATATACCTTTTTAGCATTGATGGTGCCTTTCCAGATGTGTAAGCTGCCCATGCCATACGCACTCATGCAATCCCGTACCATCAGAGACGCAGGCTTCTGAACTGAGCGCTGACAACAATTTGGGTTGTCCTTGTCCTCTTTAGTCTGGATGACATGGTGTCCCAGTTTCCCAAAAAGAACTTCAAATTTTGATTCGTCTGACCACAGAACAGTTTTCCACTTTGCCACAGTCCATTTTTTTAAATGAGCCTTGGCCCAGAGAAAACGCCTGCTCTTCTGGATCATGTTTAGATATGGCTTCTTTTTTTACCTATAAATTTTAAGCCGGCAACGGCGAATGGCACGTGGATTGTGTTAACTGACAATGTTTTCTGGAAGTACTTCTGAGCCCGTTTCAATGTCTACTGAACTATACATGGCTGAAATGACAATAAAAGGCTACTTTACTTGACTTGACTTAATGAAATACACAGTAAACACATAATTAAATTTTTGTACAGAATTTTAAACTGTTCAAACACTACTGTAAATAAAAAGTGAAATCCTTTACAGAAAGAAAAGAAAAGAAAAGAAAAGAAAAGAAAAGAAAAGAAAGGAGCTTAGACTTGATATATAAGTTTATATGAAAAGTGTTTCTGGCCTCCGAGACATTTAAACAATTTATTCATACAGATGGACCTGTTTTACATGGAAATTCACTGAACGATTTACACTGATAATGAGCCGTATAAGAGCACTGGACTAGACATTAGACTATTTTTTACAGTCTAAATAAAAATGCTTTTCTAAACATGGGCTATTGTTGTTTACTTGCACTATTTGTTAATTTCATTTAAATTAGGTTTGAGCACCAGGAAGTTGAGGCTGCATCGTGATCCTTTTCTTTAATTTCCTACGCATAAAATTTTGCAGAGCGCAGCGGCAGAAGTCGACTAATGAATATGAATGAAAAACAGCAAGGAGACTCTGGCCATTTTAATACTTCATTGATAAATTAGTGATGTCTTTGTTTTCGGCTGTAGTGATGAAGGTGATCACGTTATCTTGTCATCTAGGCAGCAGTGGATGCGCCTGTAATTCATGTTTCATACGAATTACATCATCTGAAATTTGTTTCTGTTTACTTTCATTATTTTACAAAATCATAGCATTTTGTCATCATTTTGAGTGCATTTAAATAAAAGTAGAGTATTGTAAAGGCTATGTAGCTTAAATAGTTTGATTACATAGTTTGTGCACATGATCTGACTGTGGCACATCCACTTTTTCTGATGCATACCCAGAGGACGTTTTCTGATACACATAATAAAATCTAAAGGCTTAGTGTGTTAACATTTACTTTGCTTAAATTTGATGCAAACAAGAGACGCCTATGTCACGGTACGCGCCTGTGAAGCTCCTTATGCAGCCTAAAGTAAAATCTGCACCAATCACCACTGTCTCACCTCTACATGTGGGGCGTAACCACTAACAACATTGCATCACGCCATAAATTTCCAGCTTCAGACTCCTTTCTGATACACTTTTTACCTTCAGAACATTCCATACAAACTCCTCTTTCAGGATAACTCCTACTCCATTTCCTGTCCTTTTCATGGTTTACACCGGATGTCCTTCCTATCACAACCCTCTGCATTTATCCAGACTTAAGAAGACATTGGATTGTGAATCCAGGCTCATGCCATCTTAAAGGTTCTTATCACATCTTAAACAAAACAGAATTTGCCTTTAGAAGAAATTTGATTAAGTAAATCAGGGTTTATACCCATTATCCTTTGTGTTTTGCATGTGAACAAAACTTGTTTCTTTTGGCAGAGGCACATTTAAGCTTACTAGAAGTACAGATATTAAAACCATTTTATTAAACTATTTATTTAAATAATCTAGAGAAAGTGCAAAATGTTAACAGTAAAAGTGTTGTACTATGTCCAGTACTTAAAAAAAAAAAAAGTTGTGATACAGAGTTAATGCTCACTGTCTAAAGTTAGCCAACTTTTGTGTAATAATTGAATAAATGAATAACATGTAAATTATAACAACTTTAACTGTGTAGGGCTAATCACACTAGCAAGGCTAATCACACTAGCAAGGCTAATGGCGCCCTAGTGACGCCTGTGTGCTTTTAAGAGTTTATCATTCCTATCCCAAAGAAACCCCACCCGGCCTGCTCCCATGACTACTGCCTCGCAGCCCTGGAATTTATGATGAAGTGCTTTAGAAGACTGGTCAGAGACTTTATGGGCTTTTTACTACCTGACAGACTAGACCTACTACAGTTTGCATGCCATGCAAATTACTCAACTCACACACGCCCTCTGCACACAGCCCCAAAGCCATCACAACAGAGTAAGGAGAACTTTTGCTTTCTGTTGTCCACCTTCGAGATCTGAAAGTACTTAGGAACTTTTACACCCTTAAACATACCAAAAAAAACAAAAACAAATCCACACCATCATTATGAAGAATTTTATGTCACGTGCACAACCAGACACAATATGACAGGCAGTGAAATGATTTTGATACTGTCCATGACCTGAAAGAGAAAAAAAAATACTTTAAATGAAAGATAGAACTTATGATAAAAAAAAAAGGAAAATAAGGTATAAAAAAAAGTTAAATAAATATATAAACTTAAATTGCACAGGAAAATAAGTTACAAAAGAAAGTATAAACTGTTAAAGTATGAAGATATAAAAGTCTAAAATTGTAAAACTGTTCATTTTTTGGTATAAACAGGGAGTTTGAAATGATAAATTATTATAAATGTCAGTCAGCAACAGAGTGATTGTCAATGTCCTAAAGTAGAAGACTGGAAATAAGCAGCGTGCAAACAAAGTAAATGTGAAACTTGGGAGAAATGTGGTCTAGCAAGAGTGTGTGTGTGTGTGTGTGTGTGTGTGTGTGTGTGTGTGTGTGTGTGTGTGTGTGTGTGTGTGTTGTCTGAAAAATTAAAGTTTGTTCAAGTTAGCCCTTGGTGTCATTCTGGTTCTGGGTGCAAATTGCCCATGGGAAGAAGCTCCTCCTCATTCTCTCTGTGTTGGCCCTTAGGGTCTGGAAATGCTTCCTTGACTGCAATAAGGACCATTTGTCTGAGGCTGAGGTCCTTCACTAACCTCCTGAACTTGTTCCAGCACCGATTGCTGTCCAGGTCAGGGATCTCAGTGCAGCTGATCTGTTCTGCATGGTGCTGTTTCCAAACAAGGCTATGATGCCTGGATGCTCTCTAAGCGGGCTGAGCTGGCTCCAGGGTGAGGGGGTGTGAGATATGTCTTTCCCCTTCCCGAATTGTAGTCAACAAACAACATTTTTACTAAATTTACCCTCTTTTTCATATTAATTTCCCTATTTTTTGTATTCGTTAAAGCTGCTTTGTGACATTGACCACTGTTAAAAACCCCACATAATTTGAATTGAATTGAATAGATTTTTTCCCAGGTGGCTTAGTGCTTAGTGGAGGAGGTGTGCGACGGCGTTGTTGGTCAATCTATTTGAATGGCATGCAAACTGTAGTCTAGTGTGTCAGGTAATGATGAGATGATGAAGTCTCTGACTGGTGGTGCCAGGTTTACAGGGCGATAGTCAGGCAGGCAGGTTGGGGTTGGGCGATTGTGCCAGGGAGAGGTTCACTTTCCTAAAGGCTTATAGAGTAAATATGGCATTTTCTGTATTCGCACAGGTAGTGTAATTAGCTCACTACTATAAAAAGCACAGACTATGACCCATTTTGAGGAAGTTAGAAAGGATGAATCTGGGAGAAGGTACAGTGTTGATGAGATCATACCATCTACTGCTTACCTTCAGGCCAGACTGTCTTCGCCTGATTTCCCTGATTTCACTGTCTCTCTATGCAGTAAAGAGTCCAGCACTGCTGTGTTTAGCCATGTCTCATAGAAGAAGAAAAAATTGTAATCCTGATTGCTCCTCTGAACCTGCCCCTAAAATCATCAAGTTTGTTTTCCAGGGATTGAATGTTGACTGACACACTGTAAACCCTAAAGCTCAAAGACATTAAACATATTGAGTGCTGTTAACTTAAACAATTACAAATAGTTCAAATTAATAGACCTTGATGAGTATTTAGAACTTTTTGGTATTTATGAGTTTGTAGAAATGACACTTTTCAAGTTAACTGAACAAATTTCATATTTAAAGGCACAGTAACCGTCTCCTTCAAGTTCCACCAACTTAAAATCTTTCAGCCGAGCGATTTTGTGTCTGATGTCATCAATGCACATGTAAACTGCCCACATTGAATTGTTTTAATCAAGATGGTGGTCTGTCTTCACGTAATCTTTATAAATCTGGGCCCCCTAAAGTACCAGAGCACTGGTGGCTCAGTGGGACGTGTTTCTCCTGCCATGCAAAAGGGCCGGGTTCGATTTCCAGCCACTGGATGAAGTGCCTGTCCCAAGCCCACTGCTGACAAACCACTGTGGCGACCCAGTGCCAGGAGCAGGCGAAAGACCAACAACAATTTATTTAATTTACAACAACTAAAAAAAATTATAGTAAGAGTTCGGCTACTCAGTAATGCAATGATTAAATAAACGATTAATATGAATTACAACAAACTCAAAAACTAATAGTTCTGTTTACTTAAAATTGGAAACATCATTACTTAAAAAATTTGATGTAACTGATTACCTCAAAGGTTTTGAGTTTTGCCAACTTTGTCGGGTTTACAGTGCAAGATGCTAGCAAAGGGCACATGGTGGGCACATGGCCACAGCCTCACACGGGCTCGTTTCCCTCTAGCCACTGCTTAGGGTTGTGTGTCCATTGATCCTCCTCAGGATCTCATCTGATTATAAAAGTCTTGACTGCTGAGTGAGATGGAAACCATCTTAGAAATTCTTAGAACCATCTTACATTCTTAGAAATAAAAATGTTTCTTAAATAAGTGATTGTAGTCGAGGTGAGAAAATGAATATGTCAAAGTTAAGAAAAGTGCAGAAAATAAACAAAAACAAATAAAGTGGTCAGAGCAGTCGCACATACAGTATGTGACACGATGCTTGTTTGGAATATTCTTCATTGCACATAAGAAGAAAGCAAATTATTTACCACTTTAGACTGTAGACCGTCACACTGCTGTCAAATTTATCTTTTTATTTATTTATTTTTTCATTTTTACACTCCCTGTTCTGTACAATATTTCAAATTATTTTTCACCCTTTATACTTTCAATATAAAAAAAAGTTAATAGAAATTTTTAATTTCTATTTTGACTTTAATTTATTTTGTAATAAATTCATTTCTAGTGTAGATTTTATATTATTACAAACTGTTTACTTTTTTATAAAAATTTTAGTGTATTATCTTCACATATAATCAATACCACATTGTACAGTGTCGTGTGTGGTTGTCCATGGAACAAATCAAATATTAAATAAAATTTTAAAACAAAAGCTTTTGTCACAAACAAGAAAATAAAGCATCAATTATTAAAGATGTTTTCCTCCTAAAATCTTAGTGACTGCTTTGTGTAGCTTAAAGGGATAAAACACAACATACAAAATGTGTGTCAGCATACTTGGCCAATAAATCTCAAACTGATAAGTGCAAAAAAAAAAAATCCCAAGAAGGATAATTTTAAATTTCACTCTGTATTGCATATCTTAAATAAACATTGTTTGGGTTAAATTTTGATTACAAATGTAAAAGTATTTAAACTACTATCGAAAATGCTCTTTAAGCATATCAGTAAATTAATAATTCTTCGTTAAATAATGCAGGCCAAAATGTTTTGATTTCAGAGTAACAATATTTACGCACTATGGTTTTTTACCACGTAAACAGGTTTGTTTACTTTAAGTTTGCATGTCTTTTAAATGAATTGGAGTGTGGAACATTGGACATGCTGTTAGAGACATAGCGAGCTCAGAGCACTTGAGAGTAAAGATGAAATTGCTGATTTTTCTTTTCCTGCTGGCGGTAGCTTGTGGTGTGGCTGTAGGTCTGACAAAAGAATATGTTTACAATAGTTCTCTTTTGACATGGCTTAATGCTCGGTCATCTTGCAGACAATACTACAAAGATCTGGCCACCATCAGCACTATAGAGGAAAACAATCGACTCTTACATTCTGATGGTGATACGTATGAAAGATGGATTGGATTAAATAAAACATCAGACCTCTGGGGATGGTCTGATGGAGAACCTTTTTCTTTTCGGAATTGGTTTGGTGGCTCACCATATTATCCGTATTATGACTGTTGTACCTATAATTATCAAGGACTGTGGATGCCTTATGCCTGTACTGACAGTCGGAAGTTCTACTGTTATCGGTACCTGATCCTGGTGCAGGAGGAGATGACCTGGAATGAAGCTCGGGAGTACTGCAGGACACACTACACTGGTTTGGCCTCCGTGACCTCTGAGATGAGCCTGCAGCAGCTGAATCTAGAGACGGCGCAGACGCAAACAGAGAGCGTGTGGATCGGCCTGCGCTTCATCAATGGAATATGGTTGTGGGTGAGCGGGGAGCGACTGGGAATTGCGACCTCAGTGTCTTCATGTCCACCTCCGTCTTACCACTGTGGATCTCTCAACAACAAAACAAATACCTTTGAGAACCGAAACTGCAATGACAGGCTGAATTTTGTCTGTTACTGGAAGTGAGTAAAGGAATAAATAAATATGTGAAATAATGAGTGTTAATAAAAGGCACAACCTGTCACTAAGTTCTCTCTTTTTCTAAACAGGTGATTTTACCTGGAAATCTCTCTCAGGAAGAATAAGTCACATGTCACACAATGTACTCGATTATTATTGATTCTTTTGAGATCTCTCTATACTGTAAATATTTATTTATGCATTGAGTGCATCAATAAACTGCAACTGATACTAATTAATTAATTAATTAATTAATTATAAACTTAAATTCTGCTCAAGTTTGACCTCATGATGATTATTTACAAATGTTTATGCTTTCACACATTCTGATTTGTTTATAGATGAGACTTATTCCAATATTGTTCCTTTTCCTGTTATTTGTAACTACTTATTATTATTTTTTATTATTATTATTATTATCATCATTTGTTGTTGTCGGTGGTAAATTGATAGTCTTACTCACCCTGAGTGTGTTTTTTCCTCTTTTTTTTTTTTTTTTTTTTACCACAAACTATGTTATACATGTTCTATACATGGCCATAGAATAATGCCAAAATTAGCGAGTGCAGGAGTGATACTGTGCACTCAAAGAGGTTCACTTGTGCAAATTAAACAGCATTGAGCCCAAATGAGACACCCCTGCAAGGAATAGCCTCTATGCATGCAACACTTCCATGTTTGACAAAAGACCACACCCTGAATATCCAGTCAACAATTTATTTTCAACAATAATCCAATTTTTTATTTTTTTTTTCTGGCTCATTGAGTGGTTTTAGTGATTTTAGTTTCAGCAGTGAGGGACCTACAACACTATTTCCATGTGGACCACCTTCTTGAGGCATAAGATACTTTTATTATATTAATAAGTTAGGCAGAGAATTCTACCTTAATTCCAAGAACCTATTCTAGAACCAATCCTATAAGACTTACGGCACAAGGCAGGGTTCACCCTGGACAGGTTGCCAATCCATCGTAGGGTATTTACACAATTCGGGCAATTTTTAAATTTTGCATAATAAAAAATGTAAACTTTGTCATAATAGAATTTAATGAAACTTTAGCCAATCCTTCGATGTTATGAACAGTTATGTGCCTGTCCTATCCAATCTACTTTTTCCATTTCTCATCTGTGATTCTCTCTCCGATTACCAAACAGGGAGTGTATCTGGCTGACAGTGAAAGAAGGACAACTTAGTGTAAACAAGGCGTCAGATACTCGACCTTACAGAATGTGATTTCTGTGTATTAATAAGTTAGACAGAGAGACACACAGACATGTACGTGGACTTCAACCTGAAAAAATAATATCATTGATTATATTAAACCTCATCAGATTATTTTAGCTCTAACCTTTTAACTATTTCTTACTCGATGATATAAAAAATAAAATAAAACTACAATCATAAACACTTTATTCAGACACAAAACTCATTTGCTTGGCACCTCTGCTGAGCTTTATAAGCTGAGATTTAATTATGTTCAGATGCTTTATGTAGATGACCAGCATCATCACTTTCTACACTTTTCCCATTTCTTTTTGAAATCTTGGAGATGTTCCTAAAACACTGCCAAAGACTTTATTAAATTCTACAATTACAACAGTTGCACAGTCAACATTTTGCTCCAGGTTCTTTGGCTTGTGTAAGGGAAAAATGCTCACAGCTGCTAAATTGTGTACGATGCAAAGTCATTTTAGAACTAAACTAAATATTTTAGAGCCTGATTCCCTTTTAAAAGTACCACTAACAATGTAAATAAGTCTTATTAAAATACATAGATTACTAATGTTAAATATCACACAAAGAAAATAAATATTATGCATTTTATACTATATTTGCATAATCACATCATGGCTTCAAGAGGAATCATGACATCCTGAAATGTCTTGTCACGTCTTACACAAAATTACATTCGCATTTAAAATAAATTTGATTATGAAAATGTGGTGCAGGTAATGTTTTGCAGCTTGTAAGTAATTTTATATAAATTGTATTTTCTATTAAACAAGAAGCTAAATTCTTGAAAATAAGACTGACCATTCTTTAAAAAATTAAAATTAAAGGATAGAAAGCTAAAGGGTGTTTCCTATCCAAACACTGTGTCACAAAACAATGCCCATATCAGAGGAGCTGGTGTTGTACCATGGCCCTTCAAAATCCAACTGGTGGTTCAAATGAGCCTGTTTTGGCAAATTTAAGATCCAGCAGATAAATGAGGTATGGCTGCCACATTGCCAATTTTAAGCAAGTATAGGATGCTCTCAGGGCAGTCTATAAACCATGTTCATCAAAAGTGTTGTGCATGAATGTGCCAAAAGAGCGCCATTCATTGGATGTGCTTATTTCTGGAGAAAGGTGAACTGGATGGCTCACCTACGACTATTTTACTCACCTGTTTTATGGTAAGTTTAACCATTGCAGTCGTTCATTAACATTTGATATCTAACACTATTTGAACTAGCTGGTGAGTGGCTACTCATGTATTACGGCCCTGTGTGAGATCAGAATTTAGCATGACATAACATATAAACAATATATTATACAATATTAGGATGTGCATTATGTCTTTGTGTCTTATCGCAGGCCTGGCCCATCCTACAGGCAAAATAGGTGGTCGCCTGGCGCCGCACCTTACGACAAGGGCCCTACGCACGTTATTAAAAGCATTTCCTTCTCACCACAGTAGACCGTGAATACATAAACATAAAGGTGTACTCGCAACACATGGACCCATTAAACATAATACAATTCATATCAACGGTGAGGGAAAAAAATACCCACTATATTAAATAAAAAAGGATAGCGCTGTGTAATGAAAATATAACAAATTGCTGAAAATGAAAATAAATACAAGTCAACAGTATAAACAAGAGAGGTACATTTTCTGAAGAAAATGTGAGTGGTGCTTGCCGTGGCAAAACTTTGGAGTCATGCTAGCAACATGCTAAGCACTCTAGCATCATGTTAGCGACATTCTAATGATGTAGCTAGCAACATGATAATATAGTTAGCATAAAGCTAGCAACATGCTAATCAGCTAAATGTCATGCTAGTAACATGCTTATCTCACTAGCATCATGCTAGCGACGTGCCAATCATGCTATTAGCGAAATGCTAATATAGTTAGCATAATGCTAGTGTCATGCTAATATTGTTAGCATTATGCTGGCAATATGGTAATATAATTACCATAAAGCTAGCGACATGCTAATATTGTTAGCATAATGCTAGCTACATGCTAATCATGTTATTAACATGCTAACAGCATGCTCTTGATGTTGTTAGGGGGCGTGGCTTATGAGCATCATGATAAATGTAAAAGACTGGTTGCCTGAATTAAATGAGCCCTCCGCTGTCTCTCTACAACAGTGGGATCCAGATAAATTCAGTTTCAAAGTTCCTATGTAAGTTACCATTGTATGTTAATTGCCCCCCTGCTGGAGCAGTTTACCACTCGGCCCCTAGAAAAGTCATGTCAAGCCCCCGTTCCCGAGTAAGCCGAATGATATGATACCTCTTTCATGGGTCTATGACAAACGGAACAGGACTGGTCATGCATCAAATTCCCCATTATAAAACAGTGGGGCAGATTTGGGAACCTCGTACCCCCCCGGGGGTAAAACTAATACCCTTGTGCAGGGTATGTTCTGCCACAGCTTGCAAGCCTCTTGTGGTAAACTTGAGATTTCTATCAAATTCTTGCTCTGCACTAGAATCCGTCAAAGTTGGTATCAATGTTAAGTCTATGGGTTTTTTGGGGGAGATTAATTGCCCCCTGTGCCCCCTGTGGCCAAAATCTGCATTATATGTCAATGGGGCAAATTTGGGCACCTTTTCTACCCCAGGGGCAAAACTTATACCCTTTTGCGGGGTGTGTTCTGACACAAGTTGCAAACCTCTCAAATGTAGTAAATTTGACCTTTCTACAAAATTTGCTCTCTGCTCCAAAGTTGGTCTCAATGTTAAGTCTATGGGACAACATTTACCCTCGGGGGCATTAACCACCCACCCCTTATAAAAGTCATAGCACCCCATTCCTGAATAAGCCGCACAATTTGACACCTCATTCATGGGTCAACGACAAACGGGGCAGGACTAGTTACGCGGCGAACTTTTGTACGGAAGAAAAAAAAAGGGAATAATAATTCTGTGAGATAATAATAGTAGTGTTTCGCTTCGCAAGCACCACTAATAAAACCTACACAGAAGCACCACATATTAATTTGCATAACACCATCTGCGATATACTGGGAGAGCTGGACTGGTGTAATGATCATAGTATTCGTGCACACAGATTCCACTATATCTCTTTTAAATAAATTGACATTTTCTACCTTAGATATGCATCACCATTTATTAATGTATCATTGTGGTGCTGGTAGTTGCATGACAGAAAAGGTGCTGTCAAAAATAAAGTTCCCGATATTTTAATCTTTACGGTAATATGGATTTAACTGATGTGTGTATTGCCTTTCACAAAGTCGCCTCTCGCGTTACTGATTATACATGGTGCAACTCTTAATCTATGCGATTAAGAGTTTGTTCATATATATCTATTTTGTTTACTTTTTCAAGCACACTTGTACATATATTTGCAGAACAATACTTTACTTGCAAACTTGAACAGACTTGTTTAAATCTGATTAAATGTTTTTACATTATGTATTGTATGGTGAATATTTTATACTTAATGTATTACTTAAATGTTGTTGTTTTTTTTTATGTGCTTTCTCATGAAATTGCTATGACAGTTATTTACACCAGTGGGCCCAGTTTTCATGATCTCTCCCAGGGACTCACAACCCCACAGGCCGGTACTGATGTAAGGGGGGTTACTGGAGGAGGATGCTGTCACAGAAGGAACCTTTTTCTTTTTAATGTTGTGTTCAACCTGACATGAGAGTAAGTGCAGGTGGGCTGAGGATAGATGGGCAAAAGGAGGTTTTACTGAAGAAAAAAAAGCTCAGAGCAGCTAGTTTATTATTTTTTTTGTCACTGAACTTCAAAAAAATTCAGAATTATAAACTATGAGCGTGAACCAATTAATTTTAATGTGGTTGAACTAAACTTTGAGCTAGCTCTTGTGGAGTGTGAACTTGCACAACACTGTTGTCATCATGATCCTGTTCCCTTATGCAGCACAGATAGGTCCAAGCTTCTGATGCGGAGATGTAGAATGAAATTAATATAAATTGCTCTGAATAAGGCCATATGATGGGGGTTTTCATTGTTACCCAACACAATACATTCACTCACTCACTCATCATCTATACCACTTAATCCTGTATTCAGGGTCACGGGGGCCAGGATACCAGGGGCACATGGCAGGGTACACCCTGGACAGGGTGCCAATCCATCGCGGGGCACAGACACACACACACCACGGGTAATTGGGGAACACCAATTAACCTAACCTACATGTCAAACTTCATGCACACAGAGACGGGAATCGAGCCTGGCCGGGGATCGAACCCGGACCCTGGCAATGCAAGGCAACAGTGCTAACCACTACACCACCGTGCCGCCTCAACACAATACAATACAATACAATACAATACAATGAAATTAGATTTTGCAGGGTGAAACTTGTGAGACTTGAACCATCCTCAGTAGTTGCCTACATTACCTTCAGTTATCACCTCCCACTGTAAGACTCATTCCTCTAAATTATTCTTTTTACTGCTCAAAAACTGTTAGAATTTAGCGACACCTGGTGGCCTATTTAGTGGCTTCAATTTAAAGGTTTAAAGAAAATTCTCAAATGCACATCGGTAATATTTAGAAAATATTATTATTATTATTATTATTATTATTATTATTATTATTATTATTATTATAAAAACAGAAATTGTTTGTCAATTATTTTATTTTGCAGTTCTGTCACTAGCATAGATTACATCTGTGAGATTTTACCAAAATAATTTATATGATGTATATTTATTTATATCTGTGTTAATCTGACTAAGGACTAATGAGAGTAGTTTTTATTTTGTAATTGAATTTGTAATTAATGTTATTTTAAGCTGATTGTATATTATTAAATGTATATATATATTTTTATATTGTATATTGTATATAAAAAAGACCATCAATTGTTTTCACAAAACAATAACAGATGCACCGTTCAACAAATTACATTTCTATGTACAAAATTTCATTTATTCACTTTTAATGTGTTTACAGTAGAAATCATTAAATCATCATTAAGATTATATACATATTTGTTCACAGACTTTAACTTAATGCGTTTAGTGTTAACATGTCTTAAATGACCCAACATAAATACTAACTAATAACTGTTGATGGGCTGTTTGAAATATTTCATTAATTCATATTTTTTCAGTAACTCAACAAACTAGGAACTCTCACTCACTCATTTTCTATATTCACTTATCCTGAACAGGATTGCGGGAGGCCTGAAGCCTACAGTATCCCAGGATATGTTGGGATATACTGGAAACAGCTGCTAGGTGGTGGTAGAGACGTGTTCAGATCTGAATAACAGGTGTTGCTCACAGTAAAACAAATCCAAATTTGCATTTTTTAATATGAGATTATGAAAATAAGCGGCAAAATATGTTTCATCTTTTGGGGGGCAGTCGTGGCTTAAACGGTTTAAGTTGTATGTTACTGGGTTACTGACTGGAAGGTTGGAGGTTCGAGCCCCAGCACTGCCAATTTGCCTCTGTTGAGCCCTTGAGAAAGGCTCTTAGCCCTTAACTCTGCTCCACGAGCACCGTGTACTAGCTGACCCCAACTTTCTAACTGGGAAATGCAGGTATAAAAATGATTTCACTGTGCTTTAAAGAACGTGTGATAAATAATTGGATCTTAATCTTTATACCTATTAAACTTTCTGTTTTGGATGTGTACAATATTTTCTTTGACAGATGCACATGAAGAGAAAGTCCAAAATGCTAAATACTAAAAGTGCTAAGCATTTCCCTGTGCAGTACTTTTCTTGTGCTTAAGTATTAAGGTTAATATTCACTGACCAAACCGAACTTGATTTTTTTTTGTGTGTTAAAGTCTATTGAATAAATCCTACTTCAACAGCACAAAAAGGGTGTTTTTGCCACATTCAAGAACAAAATGTCAAAAAAATAAAAAATTCAAAGCTATTCTTACACGCTGTATATAAATCAGGCTCTGTGACCTCTACGGTGTATTTTACAAGTCGTTCATCTGTTAAGTAAAACAGGGAATGTTGAGCAATTTTATTTTAATTATCTATTTTTTCATTGTGATAAAATCCAGAGGTCATGTTTACAACATACATAAAGGCTTCATTTATTCTTAAAATTAATGGTGGAGCTGCTGAATGTGTGTGTCTAGAGATTTAAATTATGTGCAAAAAAAGTATTCTGAGCACTTGGGTTTTTGCATTTCTGTCAGCTACGTACGAGTGGAGTTCTTTGTGCTTTTGGTAACTTATGCCATTAGCTCAGCTACAGTTCCACCTGGTTCCCAAATCTTTCTCCACTTCCTCACACATCAGAGTTTAATTTAAAATGCATTACGTTTTTGGTAATTAATTGAAACACAATTTTCCATAATAAAATGTGGTTTTAAATTCATTGTGCATATAGTGGCTAGATTTTACTCCTGAGTAAAAGCCATTTTACATACATGGCCCTTACAGGGCAACATTTGAACTCTTTGGGCCAGGTTCTGAAAAAGAAGAATGGGAGAAACTCCCTAAATCCAGCTGTGAAAAGCTTATATGTGACTGAAGAAGACTTGGAGCTGTAAATGCCGCCAAAGTTTTTTTTTCTTCTTCTTTTTTTTTCCCTGAATAACGCATTTAAAGTTGTTTCCATTTAGGAACAAAAATCTCATTTTCATTTGCCATTAGAAATTACACAGTAAAAATTAAAAGTTCATTTCATTAAAAATTCAACTATAACACAACAAAATGTCTCAAACCCCACTACACACTATGGTAATGATTGTGTTTCAATTACACTTTCTTTACAGATGCAGATCAATTATTTGGGTAAGATTAAAGATTGTGCGTTGGTTCCAGAATTACAGCATTTTAACTCATCTTTAAAACCTCTTTATTAATGTGGCATGATGCTCAGTCATATTGCAGAGAAAACTACAAAGACCTGGCCACCATCACCTCTGTGCAGGAAAACAATCAAATTTCACAATCTGGATCTGGAGGTGTTGACAGTGGGACTGGGCTGTACAGGTCGTTAGGCATCTGCGGTTGGTCTGATGGAAAACACACTTTTTTTCTGAACTGGAATAGTGAATTTCCTATACAGTGGAACCTTGGATTACGAGCATAATTCGTTCCGGAAGTGGGCTCGTATTCCAAAACACTCTTAAACCAAATCATCATTTCCCATAAGAAATAATGAAAAATGATTTTAAATCTTTGCTCGGTTTGCGGAACACTCGTAAACCACATTACTCGCAATCCGAGGTTCCACTGTATACTGTATGGATATGCGTCATACAGATTCAATTGTTGTCCCATAACTTTTCAGTAACAAAGATTCTGGGTGACTCACGACTGTGGGGATCAGAATAGAAGTTTCTATTGTTATTGGTACCTGATCCTGATGACCTGAGATGAAGCTCGGGAAAACTGCAGGACTTATTATGCTGGTTTGGCCTACTGTACATGACCGCTAAGGCAAGCCTGCAGGAACTGAATCTAGAGACGGCACAGACGCAGAGAGAAAGCGTGTGGACCAGCCTGCACTTCATGGATGCAATATGGTTCTGTGTGAGCAGGGAGCAGCTGGGGAAACTGGCTGTCCATTTCTGGCTCTGGTGTAGATCTCTCGACACCATGAGAAACACCTTAGAGAACTGCATCTGTAATGACAGGCTGAACTTCATCTGCTACTGGATGAAAGTAAATAATAATAATACAAAAATCCATAAGGCAGCATAGTGAGGTAGTGGTTAGCACTGTTGACTCGCACTTCCAGGGTCCGGATTCGATTTCTGGCCTCAGGTTTCTGTGTGGAGTTTGAATGTTCTCCCCGTGCTTGGTGAGTTTCCTCCGGGTACTCTGGTTTCCTCCCCCTTTCTGTACTGATACTGATACAGTTATTACTTTTAATTAACTACAATTAATAAGCTACAATTACTCCAAAATTTTGCTGCCAGAGTTCTAACCAGATCAAGAAAATATGATCATACAACCACAATATTATCATCCCTCAACTCTGACCCAGACCCCCTCTGCCTTCTGCACCTGTCTGAATTATCATGGTGCCATCCTGGTGCCATCAATCCATCAATCTGTTATCATCCAGATGAGGATGGGTTCCCTGTTGAGTCTGGTCCGTCTCAAGGTTTCTTCCTATTGCCATCTCAGGGTTTTTTTTTTCTGCCGCTATCGCCCTTGCCCTCGGCTTGCTCATCAGGGAAATCTGAGCATTAAGCTTTACACACTTTTTCTCACATCTCATGCATCATTGAGACAATGGCCATTGTTAAATGGCACTATACAAATAAAATTGAATTGAACTGAATTGAACTCAACACCAAGTCTACCGACTAAAGTCAGAGTTACATACAACTCAGAATAATGCAACATTTAGAAGTTGTCTGATGACACTGCCATTGTGGGGTTTATTAGGGATGGAGAGAAGGGCAAGGTCAGGAGCCTGGTCACCTTTGTGACCTATTGCAATCTAGACCAGCTAAAACTGTACAACACTAATACAAAGAAGATGATTATTGACTTTTGTCGGTCCCGTCTGTGTGACCTATCGAGGGAGTGGATGTTGAGACATGGAGGTCATATAGATACCAGGGGCTACAACAGGATGACAAACTGGACTGGTTAGTGAACACTGACTATTGGTATAAGAAAGTTCAGAGCCCTTCTGTTCTTCCTAAGGCGACTAGGATCTTTCAACATATTTAAAAGGCTGGTGATGACCAATTGATTTTTTATTTTATTACTTTAGTCTAATTACTTTTCCTGATAACGCAGTAATGTAACGCGTTATATTATATATATATATATATATATCACGGTACTGTGTGCATGACTCTCTCACCTGTTAGCTTTATGATCTGCTCACTCCTCTCACTATCACATTATGCAAACTCAGTTTCACATAACTTTCATGATGTTCATATGATTTATTTATATGTGTAAGGGACTACCACCAGAGGTCACTGTGCGCACATGTTTGTTGTGTTTTGTTGTTTTTTATTAGTCGACTCAGTTTCCCAGAAGGCACCTCGGTCAGGTGATGCTGGAGCTCACCTCAACCGAGGTCGCTCATTAGTATTGTTATAAATAGCTGGATGTTCTGGGAAACTGGGTCGAGCATTAATCCTGTCAGTGGGCCTGTCTTTTGGTTTGGTTTTGGTTTGGTTTTGGTTTTGGTTTGGTTTTGGTTATGTTTTATTTTACTTATGTTACTTTATTTGGGCTCTGTTTTGTTCCGTGGTTTGAGTATTGTGTAAGTGTGTTTTTTGGTTTATTTTGTGGATTTGTGTGTGTACTGCGCAGTGTGTTTTCTGTGTATTTCCTATGCTTCCAGTGTGCTCCCCTATGCTTCCAGTGTGTCTTTAGGGTGGGCCCCTAGCCTCTAGTGGGTGTGTGTGTGGGTTCCCCCTGTCTTTAGGACTCCAGTACCGTCCCGTCCAGTCCCTAGTCTTCCAGTCCCGTGTCAGTCGTAAACCTCCGTGTCAGTCCTAAGCTGCCTGAAATGGTCTGAAATGCTGATTATCATGTGGAACTGTGTATGTTTCTGTCCAGAGTCCAAGTATGTTTTGTTCGTTCCTTTTTGTTAATTAAAGACTTTTATTTTTAAAAGCAACCCCTGTGCGCTTATGCCTGCTTTTTCTGCCCACGGCAATAACACCCCCACGAACTGCCTGTCAGACCAGTTCGTGACAATATGCTTCTTATATATAGTGTCTTGTAGTATCTTATTTTTTTGTCCTTGGCATTGCACTAATAACTTCTCAGTTTTCACATTATACTATGTCTACTGACTATATTTAAGATATACAGTGTCCATTCACATCTACAACTGCTTTGTGTTACTGACCTCTATTGCAGCTGGATATCTGGAATTTCCTTCAGGACCAATCCAGTATCTATCTATCTATCTATTCACAGGTATCTATCTATCTATCTCCACCTTCATGAAAACAGATTCGGGCAATTTGGAAACATCAATTAGCCTAATCTGCATGTCTTTGGACTGTGGGAGGAAACCGGATTACCTGGAGAACATGCAAACTCCATTCACACAGAGACAGGAATTGAACGTGGCCGGGAATTGAACCTGGACCCTCGAGGTGCAAGCCAATAGTGCTGATCACTACACCACCCTACCGCCATTGTACAGTATGTAATGCTAAAAAAAGTATTAAATTTAAATTATACGTTTATTACAGATGGTAAATATCTCAGTAAAAAGCTCTATTATCTAAATTGCTTTTAATAAAACTTAATAAATAACTTATTAATATAAAATGATTTGGATCAAAGATAAAGATTGTGTGCTGGTTCCAGAGTTATAGCATTTTAGCCCCTTCTTGTTTTGTTTTTCTGCTGTTTTATTTTCTTTCATTTTGCATGTGTTTTAAATAAATTTAAAATGACCTTAACACCCGAGTCTTCTTACTACACTAACACCTGAGTCTTCTTGTAGCAACATTTTATTAACGTTGTGTAGAGAAGAACCGGACTTAGACGCTTTAAAGCAGAGATGCAATCAGTTGTTTGTTTTCTCCTGTTGGTGGGTTGTGGTGTAGCTGTAGGTCTAACCAAAGAATACATTTTTAATAGCTCTTTATTAATTTGGTCTGATGCTCAGTCATATTGCAGACAATACTACAAAGATCTGGCCACCATCACCACTATGCAGGAAAACGATCAAGTTTTACAATCTGGATCTGGATCTGATGACAGTTGGATTGGGCTGAGCAGATCAAATAAGACCTGGTATTGGTCTGATGGAGAACACGTTTCCATCCTGGAAAAGTACTGGAAAAGTAGTTATCCTATATTTGGAAATGGAGTATACGGATACGACTGTTGTTCCATTTCTTTTCAACTTCCTGGGCTCTGGTTGAATTACTACTGTAACAATCAGAGGAGTTTCTACTGTTATCGGTACCTGATCCTGGTGCAGGAGGAGATGACCTGGGATGAAGCTCAGGAGTACTGCAGGACTAATTACACTGGTTTGGCTTCTGTGACCTCCGAGGCGAGCCTGCGACAGCTTAAGCTAGAGACGTCGCAGATGCAGACAGACAGTGTGTGGACCGGCCTGCGCTTCCTGAATGGAATGTGGTTGTGGATGAGCCAAGAGGCGCTGGGGAGCCTGGTCTCATTGTCTTCATGTCCACCTCTTTCTTCCCGCTGCGGATCTCTCGACACCACAACAAACACCTTGGAGAACCGCAACTGCAATGACAGGCTGAACTTTGTCTGCTACTGGACGTGAGTAAAAAAAAAAAAATCCAAAATCCAGAAAAAAAGAATACCAAGAATGTTCTGTATATTAAATTTGAGATTTACAATAATGAAAATGTTTATTTTCATAAAATGTATGTCTTCTTATTGACTTTTCTCTTTTTTCTAAACAGGTGAATTTACGCAAGTACAAATCTCCTTCAAGAAGAATATAGATGTATCACATAAAATAATTAGTTACTTACTTTACTAATATATAATTCCTTCAAGTCTAGGTTCTGATTAAGTAACTGAAACTGGCACTCAACATTAAATATTACTTACAATTATTAATTGTGCATATTAACAATAGTCTAATTAATTATTTTTTTTTGTAGTAAGCCTTAAATCTGTCACATTTTGACTTTACTATACTTGTAACACACAAAAAAAACTTATTTTATAAATATTCATGTATGCATACCTGTTTTGGTAATTTTATGTTTGATGAAAAATAAACTATTCAACAGAATGAAATCCTTCAAATTGGTGAAAATTACTGCATATACAGTCGACCCCCACATGTTGTGTTTCAGAGTTTGTGATCTCAGTTGTTCATGGATCTTTCTTTAGAACCTATCAAATAATTATTTGCATTTTTATGGCTTTCGTTCATGGCAATATATACTTTTTTTAAATGCATTTTAATGCTAAATTATTTGGAACAATATAATTTACTAATTTTGTAAGATAAATATTAATGTAAATTCTAAAGCTAAATTTCTATATGAAATATAATACTGCATAACTTTTAGGTACTACAGAGCGAACACAAAGCAACTGTAGAGGAAAATGTGGCTTTGGATGGTGTATATAATAGTGTATAATTCTTTGATTGCATTTATCCTACTTATACCAAAGAAAAAATGCTTGTATAAATTACAGTACAGTATAAAAAGATTTGTATTTTGCATTCTAGAACTGCGGGAGACAAAACGGTACAGTACTGTACAGTATACGGTTTACCTTTACATTCTTGTAAGGGTAATGTATTAAGCTGCGTTTGAAATTAAATTAAATTGTTTTTGAAACATATATTTATGTTTCAAATGTATTTATGAAACATAACCATATTTAGGGTTTAAACTATAAAATAGGCATTTTTTGCCTATAAATGTGCTGAGCACATTGTCCACCAAGCCTCTGTCAAGAGTCCAGTTTACCCCTTTAGCTTTGTAATCAGGATGCTTGTTGTTTAAAGATGTAAAATATTTACACTGTATCAACATTTTATCTAAGCCTTACTGAACTGAATGAAACAGAGGCCTGGTGCTTACTTATTGAATGACTTTGCATGCAGGGGCAGCAGCGGTAACAAGAGTGGCCCCGTCCACACAGCTATCTGCGTATCTTAAGTATATCATGAAGGTTTCATGGTGGGATACACTTTTGCATAAAATCTAAGCTTGAAGGTTTACCTTTGTATTCTTTCATGTAATTGTTGAAAGTATGCGTTGTTAAACTTAACAAGGCTTTAGCTGTCATGATCTGGCTGGTACTGCAGGCAGACCTGGCGGATGTAGTTGCCGTGGGCAGGCATAGGCGCAGAGGGGTTCTTAAAACATAGTCTTTTAATTTACAGGCATCAAAACACAAACAAACAAAGGAACCAAAATGACAAACTCGGGGCTAAGAGCTACACAAGTGCTCTTATTAGCAAATCCAGGGCTCTTATCAGCACACACAAGTTAAGAGCTTACACGAGCTGAGAGCTGGAACACAAGGGCTAAGAGCTGACACACAAGGAGACGGGAACTAGAGACGGGACAAGACATGACTAGAGAGCCTAAGGGACGAGGCAGGACTAGGGGCTAGAGACAGGACGGGTTAGTGGTTAACTGGATTAGTACCTACACTGTTTATTGATATAATGATTGATGACCTAACCGGGTTAGAACCTAAAGAGATTAGTTGCTAACCGGGTTAGTAACTGACCTACTAAGGAAACCGAGACACTAAAGGCTAGGCACACATGAGGCTAATCCAAACTAGTGGCTAAACCAACTAGAGACCAAAGCCACTAGCGGCCAATCCAACTAAAGGTTAAACCTACTAGCGACTAGAGCCTACTAGCGGCTAAACCTATTAGTGGCTACACTCTCATGTGAACCAACATACATACAGGGTACGATACGTACGAAGAACTACACAAGAGGAAGACCAACACTGGAAACACACCAAACAGTACTTACACATGAGGAGACACAGCCTAACTAACACTCAAGATGACAGCTCCATGAATCACCAACACAAGGAACATAAAGATAACCAACAATAGATCCTTCTTGAAACAATGATTATACAAAACACACCAAATGTAAACTCAAAGAAACCAAACAAAACCAAACAAAAAGAAATGCCCACTTGACTGTAATTATTTACAATGTTCAACCCAGTTTCCCAGAACAAACTGCTATTTATAGGATGTTTAATGAGCTACCTCGGTTCAGGTGAGCACTCTCATCACCTGACCGAGGTGCCTTCGGGGAAACTGAGTCGACCAACTAAAACTACAAAACACACTAACAGAAACAGTGCCCTCTATTGGTGGCCCCTTACATTAGCCCAGTTTGAAATGTGAAAATGTAGCCAATCAAATATTTTAATCACATCTGTGATCAACAAATGACACAAAGATTAATGAAGAATATTACAGTGGCTAAATACAGTGGCTTTGTTTTATTATTTCTGGTTTAAAATGAAAATTTATTATAGATATATAATTATTATTAAATATATAAATTATTACTGATTGTTAGCACTTCCAGGTCCTGGATTAGATTCCTGCATGTTCTCCCCAAGGTTGGTGGGTTTCTCCCGGGTTCTCCGGTTTCCACCTACAGTCTAAAGACATGGGGTAATTGGCATTGCCAAATTGCCCAAAGTGTGTGAACGTGTGTGTGAATGTTGACCAGCAGTCCTATCATGAGTGTACAATATAGGAATTAATACAGTGGTCACCACTGGCCTCCACAGTGCCTAGTTGGACTATAACTTTGTTATAAATGGTCTCTCTGGGTTTTTTATTTGTTAAAATGTTCTCTCTATATAAAGTGTGATCTATAATATTGAAGTGGTTTACTACAGCATCATCCTGAAGACCACTTTAAAAGTCACTTCACCACAGTCACAATGGCCCCAAAGCACAGGGACAAAGTGAGCCTAGATCTGTTCATTTAGTCTCTGACCTCCTGACATCTTGCGGAACAGCCAAGTAGAGCGGAGTGGACAACGAGAGCTGTTCAAGAACTTCAGTGGTCACATTGACACTCAACACACCTGACACACTGGTACTTCTCTGGTACACTGGTACTTTTCTGCCACATGAGGCTGATGCCGAAGTAAGTAAGTATGTCTGTTTTATTAATGTTGTTCAATTATAGTTAATCTGTTAGCAGTTCACTGGGTAATTTCATTAATCTAAAATGATTTCATTCACATGCTGCCATAAATGTTAATCTGTCAATCGCGATCTATCTTGCTTATCCTTGGTCTGGAGCCTATCCTTAGGAACTTATGACACAGGGCAGGGTACACTCCAGTTGGAGTGCCAACCTTTCCCAGCACTCAAGCACACATATTCATTCACCCAATCACACAACAACTCAATGAGTTATTGTCACGGTTACTGTGTGCTAACATTCATTCATTAACAGTGTGGATGTAGACTCACCAGCCACTTAATTAGGCTGTCTTTGGCTCTTTGCCTACTGGGACCCATGTACGGCAGGTTCTGGTGTACTGGGTGTTCTGATGGTTTCTATTATGGAATAATAGAATATTATTATTCTATTTCTATATAATAAAATTCCAAGTTAGGTGAACATATTTTTGAGCACAGTGTTGAATTTACTTTACTTAAATCGATTTAATTGCATGTTTACTACTATTTTGTCCAACGGATATAAACAATCAAGTTGAGGAAATTTTTATTTCCGGCCTCTCCTGTTATGGGTAATGTTACAGATGGTTAATGAATTGTTGTATGTAATTTATTGAGTCTTATCAGTGTTACTGTAGTGACATATAATGTAGTGAACTGTATGTAAATCAACTGCCTGTGTATCTGATTTCTACACCAGCTTTCCATCCTGAGCAGAAAGTGAGCGCTCAGAAGTATTCACGCCTCTTTTCAGGAACACCACTGAGCACATCTTAATAAGGGAACAGGCACACACACACGTCTGTCTCTTCTTCGACATGTGTGTGTTAAAGAATGGGGTAGACAAGGCCAAATTGTGCAGCAGTTCTTAATGGCAAAAGCCAATAATTGTACACAGCATTATTAAAAGCTTGCATTCTATAAAGTGTATGAAATTGTGTGTGTATCAAACTGCATAGTAACATCATGAAGTCTTTTTACCAGACACTTATATTAACATCATGTCTTTATTTCTCCCCTGTTGTAGATTGTCGTAGAGAGGACAGGCCCTTGGTCCTCTGTCTTCTTGCACCACCAATACATACATTATGTCACAAAAGTGAGTACACAAATTTATTGTCC